>CM031235.1:745974004-746094202 GCA_018340775.1 Taxus wallichiana var. yunnanensis
CAACCATGCCTATGACCTACACTCAATCATACCTAAAACCTACCAACCCATTCCTCTACCTCATCATATTCTTCCCTAGCTTATGGGAGAACTACATCGGCCTGAGGCCCCTTTTCATCGGGGCTTCAGTAGTTAGCACTCCTAGGGCATGAGGCCCTTAGAGGTTAGCTCATCCACTCTTTACCCTAACCTATTTTCCCCATTTTCCGTTTCATATTCTATCTTAGTTTCCATTTTCTAAAACACTTGGAAATTATTACAAACATACATATCTACCATGTTATCACATCATAAAAACATCCAATCAATAATTTCACATTTATAATATCAAAGATTTTAAAAATCTACACCATAACATACATATAACTCATCATTTATTTCCCATGTTACCAATCACTTAGACATTAAATCAAACTTAAAAGCAAGACTCCACCATGCCCCAATGACCTAACTCAAACACGCCTAAGTGATTTGACTCCATCATGCCTAAACCGACCTAACTCAATCATGCCTAAACCGACTCGACTCATCATACCTAAATCGACGACTCCATCATGCCTAAATCAACTCGAATCATGCTTAATCCACCTCCGGTTATCACCCATATGCATATAACAACGAAAATTTTACAACATAAACACAACATCATACCATAAATATCACCATCTATATAAATCATCTAAATCTGTGTGTCCATACATATGTGCACAGAAGCATAATCAATACACGTGCCTCTCATATACAGTCTCAACATCTTCGGCATGCAGGCTGGTATAATAATCAAAAGACTCAAAAATCTCATGTACATCCTCATTATCTTCGGCACGTAGGCCAATATAAATAAAAAATATAAAAATTTATATCCTGAACATATATGATGACTAATCGTCACCCCACCTAATGTCCAAGACGGTCTCAAATGTCTCCTCCTCTTTGGCCTCCGTGAGCTAGTTACCTCTCCGACCTTGTCTCTGGGCTTCGCTACCCTATATACTCTCTTACTATGTTTGAGAGATCCGATCCTCTCGCTCGAGGCTTCATTTGCACTACCACTGTACTCCGCATAAGAAGGGACATCTATCTAGGTAGAAGTCAAATGATCTTAGTAAGACTGGCCTCATTTTGCGCATACCTAAATCGGCCATCGACATTGTCTTTTCGTGGTGCCATGGGTCTCACAAAACTTTGTGAATCATACCACTGTTATTGGTGGCCTCGGCCCCTGCACTGTGAACCCCGCCCCCTCTCTTTGTACCATGGGACCTTGTCCCCGTTGATTCTGTACCATGGGACCCTACCGGATCTGAAGTGTTGTCACTGTTTGTGACTGCCTCTGTAAGGTCACATTCTATTCTTGTGTGGTGGCTAACTTGTCTTGCAAACCTACAACTGCGCCTGCTGTAGCCACTGTCCCTCTTCTACATCTCCACCCTATGTGGGTACATCCCTGGGTAATCAAGGCCTATAAAGCCACCACCATGCCTCTGTAAGTGGCCACTGTGCCCTCGGACCTGTTAGTTGTCCCTGTAATATTGTGATTTGGGCCTATAAAGTGGCAACCTGCCCCTGTAAAGTATCCCTCTGAATTGTAAGGGTAGCCAAGTTTGGCTACCCTAACCTAGGTGGTGTTGCTCATAGCTGCGCCGCCAACCACTGCCTATATCTATCTGTAACTCTAGCATCATCAATCCATCGGTCCACCGCCTTCTGCTCCTTCGCCTACACCATTGTATCGGCTGTGGTAGAGGCATAGGCCTCTCAACGTCATCTCTCTGTGATGCGAGGGAACGGTGGTGGCACGTCCTAGGGCAACCCAAATCGCTACCTGACCCTGTCAATAGGTATAATCTCGTGCTCATCGACACAACGCACCTCTATCCACCTCGCAGTCAGTAACTCATCTAGCTCTGTTTCCATCTACCCGTATGAGGGGAAGCCATTATACAACCTCCAAATGATGTCAACCCCAGATAATCCCCCCAACACCCACCTATAATATGCCACATCATGAGTAGCCCTGGCATCCCTACGCTCTCCAACAATAGGCACCCAACGCATGTACCCAACTCGAACCAAGCCCACATCGAATGCATCCGGCTAAGGCATACCAACTAGACACACACATATGATGTGCTCATAAGCCAAACAAGGAGAAGAAAGGTGCAAAGACAAATTGAACCTTCGCAACTTCCCTAGGCCCATAACTCCCTGTATAATTACACCAAGTATGCTAGTGCCCAATCAAAATGGTTCCTATCCTCCATCATGTCATGGAGAATCCCCATCATTCTCGTGGGAATCTCCCACCCTCCGCATCTGGCAGTGCAAAACAACACATTGCCTCCATGATTAGGACCACGAACCTCATCTCCTCAGGATGGGCCACGTACATATCTCCATAGCTCAGGTTCACGCTATGGAACCTCATCTCTGCCATCCCCTCTCCAAACACCATCAACATCATCTCCTCTGATGCCTCTAAAGAAATAGAATAAACCTACATCCCCACTATCGGTAACTGCAAGATCCTGTACACATCCTTTAGGGTAACTGTGATCTCACCTGTCGGCAGATGAAATGTGTTGGTCGTTAATTCCATCTGTCGATGAGTGTGACCATCAATCTCGAGATCCCAAACTATGTGCTTATATCATCTGACCCCAATAAGTCTGACATCTTTAACGTGAAGCCACTCCTCATCGTTCTCATGCTCCTCATACCACTAATAATAGAGGTGGTACTATGTCTCTTATCTACAACTAGTCCCTATCCTACACCCAAAAACCACACCATTATTAAATCTGACCATATCTAACATATCACTTACGACTAACCTATTCCCAAAATTATTATTATTTATTTCAACGCAACCCTAAGGACCTACCCCTTTCCCATCCCACTTTCCCGCTTCTTTTACTTGTATCATATATACCTTTTACCCTACCTATTCTCAACACACTTACATTTATACCTCACTACCTCACTTTCTCTTTAACTCCCACCATAACCCTATCTCGACACATTTTTCCTCAACAACCAACCGAAAACTTGGCATCACCGATGACCGCATCGATCTATCATGACCGCATCGGTCACACTATTTGACCGATGACGGCTATGGTTAACTTGACATCGCTACCCTTCGACCGACATGGTCATTGTCGCACGACCAAACCCACAAAACCCTCCCCATTTTTCAAAAATTTGACCATACTAACCTATAAACCTACCCTATCCTACCCAAACCTCCACTAGCTTTCCCCTACCCATATTTCACCCACATTAGACTTCCTACCCTTCCCATTTCATCAATTTTACTTCCACATGTCAATTTAATTCCTACCCAAAACCATTTCTACCCAAACCAATTTCTACAAATTATTTCAACTAACAAGAGTAGAATTGGATCGAATCTTACCTCATCTCGGTTCCGTCGGTGTGGTGGTACATCTGGCCATTGCACCGGTGGCCCACCCAAACCCTCTCCCACCTCTGTCATGCCAAAATCCACTCCTCACCTCCAACCAATCAAATCGATCACACCACTCTCATGGACCCATCTACTAGCTCCTCTCACCAACTCGTAATCTCCACCTCATCCCGATACAATGCCTTGTCCTTCTCTCTCGAAAAGTGCTACAAGGTCAAATGGCTCTGTCATTTTCTCAAAAGTCATAACATAACAATGATTCCATAAAATACAGAATTTTTATTTTATTTTATAAACCTAACCCGACTGATCGATGCCGGCCTTATTTGTGCCTACTAGCAACCGACGTCGGCCACCCTATAACTGGCATCAGTCAACCCTTATAACTATTTTCCATTGTTAAGATTCCTTTTTCCTATAACCATTAGTGCTCACACACCTTTTATCATTCTAGACACCTATGGAACCATACCTACGAGCCCAAACTACCCCTACATTTCCTTCATTGCATCTTGGGATTTGTTATTTTACCTATACCTTGGCCTTACCTGTGCCATGACCTATTTACTTGAACCTGACCTACTTGGTGTGACCATTGACCTTATGTACTCGTTATACCTTGCGATGTTGTTACCTATGTTGTTTTAGCCTAACAACCATACCTTACCTATTGTCATGTCATGTTGTGTATCCCACCAAACCTTTGGTGTACCAAACATACCTAAACTTTCCTAAGCACCGACCTACGTTGTGTTCCAGACCATATATTATACCTTAGATACTTAAATCACTACACCCTTGTTTGTATAAACCTATCGACCTTGGATGATATAGAGTTTGCAAGCTCTTCAACCTAGTACCGTGTTTCAATCTATACGTGTGTGTGCATTTGATTACCATTACCCATGACCCGAGTTTTACCCTGTCCTATTACCTATTACCCGAGTTGACCATCACCCTTTCCCATAGTACTCATACCCTTCCCCACCTATCTTCACCAACTACACATTTATCAAACCACTCACCGATTCCGTATTACACCTCATCAGTACCTAGTTTGAGGGGGATCACCTTCACCCACACATGGGGCAATCACTTCCTATTTTTTTGTCAGCATCGCTTATCAATACAAGCTACACGACAAAAAGGGAAAAATGTAGACACCAAATTTAGGTCACATTCCCCCTTTACCCACATGTATATTAATTTAATCACCCACAATTAAATTAATACCCATGCTCACAATATTCATTATTTAATTACCTTAATTAAAACTAATTTCCACCTCACCTAGACACCACCCCACCCCACCACCTCATCATAAACCTATTCTTAGCATGTTTCCCTTTTACTAGGACTCAATATCCACTCACCATAACTAACTAAGACTTAGTCCTACCTACCTTAATTAACTAAGACTTAGTTCAACCCTAAAATCACATGCCTATTCTTCCTCTAACCACATTCTCGGTTATCTAACCACAAAATCTCGCATTTTTGGTCCTTGAGAATAGATAGAGTGGCCAAAAAGATTGTCAAGATTTTCATGTTTAGTAAACCTAGGATTTCCCGCCTTAACCGATGCCACTCAACCCTAAACCATCGGCGGTCACCCTAAACCATCGTCGGTTACCATATATCCATTTTGGTAACCTTGTTTGAGAGGTTGGCCACATTCTCGAGATTTGGAAACGAAGGATATCTACATGCAAGCAAGAACTAGAGCCCTTTTACACCTCCAGATAGCCATAGCCAACACAAAGACTAATTTGAAGGTATTTGCATTCATGGTAGCATTCAGGGAAGCATGGCCAGCACTTCGAGCACCATTCCATAGATCCATCATCACCATCATCCAACCACCAAATCTACAAACACCAGTAAGTGTATCTCTAACCTGCATCATTTCATACTTATTTAGATTACAAAGTTTCTTCATCTTTGTTTATCAACATCTATTTGCATTTTTCATCCCACCCTTGTTACCTTCCTGTGAATCCAACCATTCCATCACCCAAAATCATTTAATCACCTATACTTGATTCTTGAATACCTCTGAGTACTCCCTACATCTCCACAGACCTAACCATTCTCCTTACCATCTCTGTTTAATCTCGACAAAACCCCAAAACCAAGTTTCATTGAGTTTCTATCATCCCACCTATACCGACGCTGGTTATCCATGACCATCATCGGTTATCTCTAAACCATCATCAATCATACTTGATTGACATTGGTCTCTATATTTGGTAATCCCGCCAATAACATAAACCTAATAACCTACATCCAAGAAACCCAAGCTACCCAAAATCTAACCCTAACCTATTTCAGCACCTTGACTACCTACCCTACTTACAGATCTGATCATAACCTAGCCTGTTAGATTATATTTTCTTATTGTATTTGGATGAGATACCTAAATCATACCAACTACAGTAGGACACTATTTATTTACATTACTTCTTGCATTAAGTTGTATTAAATATGGGTTGAATTGCATCGAGGAAGTACCACACTTCTGGATCTAGCATACGCTTAGTGCAAACCCACCCCGACATATATTGTTTAACTCTCTTTCGTGGTCGTGTTTTTATTTCAGGTAGTTCCTCCTAGCCAAAAGGAAGCTCTCACGGTTAGCATTGGAACAAGAAGTCGAGACGTGCGCATAACCTCCAACCAACCATCGCAACAAGTATTCCTCCTTGGCCTTTCTACCCTTATTTGTTTCATCAAATCTATAAAGAAAATGGTGAAACAATTAGCACCATAAACAACATCACGACATCATGCTACAACATTCACTTTGTCAATTAATGTTGTTTTACATTAATAACAACACCTATTAGGACACTATGCCAACAATCTCCCCTTTTTCATTGATGGAAAACACCCTAAACTTCTCCTCCTTTTTACATTAATGAAAATGTGTACATGTTACTCACATTATTCACCTTCTTCATATTCATAGCTCCATGTTTTGGTTGGAAACATCAACCAAAGGTCTCAATTAGCTCTATTTTCTTGTTTTTGCACAAAAATTTAATTTTGCCTTTATTTTAGGCATGCAAGCAACAAGCTCCCCTAGGACAAGCACTACCAACATCTGAAAAAACATTTTTATATCATGAAAAATAATTTTTCACCTTTTTAGGAGCCAAAACATCATTTTCCATCTTCTAGGCATGCAAACAAGAAACGTTTCTTCTCGAACCCTATTTTAGCCTCTTAATGGTAGTATAGTTAGTCTTGGAACATAGGCAACAACACCATTAACATGCCAACAATGACATGAAATATCATACATCATCATTACTCCATCAATATTGATAATGAACCATCATTTCTATGTCTAAAATCATGCATATATAGGCATCTTCATGCTCTTCATATGTGCCTTGGTGTTAAAGCCTTGAACAACCTTTTAGTGCAAAAATAACAAATTTCAATATGCAATTGTATATCCACCATGCTTAGACTCATGCAATAATACTCCCCCTAGACAAAATGCCTCAAATACTAGCTCAAGATCAAAAAATTGAGTAACTAGTCTTGCTACCATGCCTTGGAATCACATTTACAACTTTGTCAAGGTCCTAAACACCATTTTCGGCCTTCCACTATCATATTTAACTGATATCACTCCTTGAGCAACAAATTTTATTAATACAATAAGTAGAAACTCAATACATACCTTTATTGACTTGAGAAATGAATTGTTTTCATCTAGGGGCTTCCTCTTATCCTTCCCCTAAATTGAAAATCTCAAAAATGCCTTCTTTCACCTTTTTAGATCACTTGCAAGTCCGAGCTATAGTGGCAATCTTCCCTCTTGAATGGGTTATGAATGTGACAAACTAGTATCACTTAAGGATCACTCTAATAACCATTTCAAATAAATCATGACTTAAAACTACTAAAAGCAAGGGTTCATCATCTTCTCAAGGTCTTAGAATTCATCAACAATATAAGAAATAATGCGCATACCTATACCTTCCATTTTTTACCAATAATACTAGCAATGATGCTCTACAAACTCCCTATGGATACCTTACATGTTCAATGTCGTTTTAGGAATGTCTTGCTTCAAATCATCTTCTTAACACACAATCCATTGATAAATTACCTTATGAGAATAAGATAACGATCTTGTAGGTTCTCATAGAGACATGAATCCAATTATCATACCGCACACCACTGGAGATGTTTCTTTAGACAACATGTCTTAATCCACCATGAGATACCTATTTTGAAATTATAGCTAAACACAAGTTCATGACACAACTTGGAGACACTAATTACCTTTCAACAATATATATAGACCCCTCTATCTTACATTTTCAACATTTCATGGAAATATGACAAACACCACCTTCCAAATTTTGTTCTAAAACCATGTACCATGGATGTTACATTTTCACGGTCTTATATAACCTTATGCTCAGACATGGAGAACTCCATATACCCTACCTCTTGTAGCTTCTTATGTACCTAACATAGCGATCATAAGAAGGCCTCATCTCTCAAACTATTTACTTTATGTTCTTTGTACTTCATTCTATCTTTCATCAACCAACATGGATCCTTGTGCTTTTAGTTCTCATACCATCAATATTTCACTTATACATGGATTTCATATGTTTACAACCTTATACTTTTACCGTAGCATAATTAAGCATTTTACCCAAAGGACTCAAATGCTAGAGTTTCACATGACACTAAACCTTCCTCTTGCTTTGAAGACTTGTAGGATAAGACATTCGAACTGGATTATACAATTTCACGATCTTTGAAGAACAAAAAATGTCTCTTTTGCTTCAACATACTTGAGAAACATTTTTTGACCTATATCATAGATTATCATAGTTTATAGTAACTTTCTTCCCGAGATTTCATATTATACAAGAATTCAATTTTGTCCCTACCTTCAAGGACACCTACACTCTTCATTCATAGGGCTTACTTGATGGGTCATAAACAGACACCAAATACCAAGACAACACCTTGTTGATACCAAGTAACATACCACTTGAACAACACGTTAAATGCATACTAACGACACTGTAGCTTCTTGATCTCGATTCACCGCCCGATGGGCCATGGACTAGAGGAATTATTTTGGTGATCAAAAATTAATTCATCAACCTTGGAGCTTTGTCATACTCAAACTAGACATGAAAGGTGATGATGATGAACATGCTTGAGCTTAAACAACTGTTAACACTTTCAAGGACTTACATACACACCTAAAGTACCTTAACAACCTTGAAGACACACAAGACTATAGTAGAGTGTTGCATGAGCTTCTACATACCTTTAGTGAGAAATTTCACACCAATCATAACTTTAAAATTGAGCTTTGTTGACTGATACAAAGCATCAAAATACATTATGCATATTCTTTTGTCATGACACGGAGTTATTTTGAGTTTTGATATTTGCAATACATTACTTTGGACAAATTAGAACATGGACTCAATAGACCAAGAGAGAAATTTCAAGAGATGTTATAAATCTTGACTCATATAAGTCTTCACATATCTGTTAGCATATGGATTTGCATGCATGCAAATGACATGCAATAGTGTGGGGAAGAAGTCCCTCCTCAATGAAGGTGATGATGCCTTTATTGAAAACCAAAATCAGTATTTACATCTATACATTCAAAATTGTATGTGGGGGGTGTTTTGGAACATCAATGGAAAGAAAAGTGAATGAGGGAAATGGAATAGAATGAAGGAAAGGAGTGGAATGGAATGAACTGAAAGAACATGCAAGAGTTAGGTAAAAACAAAGCCTAATATTGCATGAAGAGGAAAGATGAATAACCAACACAAATAAAACGGAGTTTGAGTTAGCCAAACAAGAACGTGTGAAAAGGAACACACATGAGCAAGTAGATAATCAGAGTTTGATCACTGTGAACTAGAAGAACTGATTAATAATGTTTACAATAAGATCAAAGATAATATGTGCATGCAAGATTCAAACACCTAACATCTAATGAACATAAGAACACCAAATGTTACAAGAGACAATGAATGAGACACAAAGTTCGTATTCCATTAACTCCAAAAAAAATTTCACAAAAGAACACAAAGTTTCTTCCTGAAACAAAGCTTGCACAAAAGTATTTTCTTCTCCTCTCTCAAAGTCACCCTTACAAATGAGCCCCTCACTTCCTTTTATAACCCAAAAGTTGGTTACAAAGTAGTTAGGGTTTTACATGATCATTAAATAAGGCACTTAAGTGACTTTGAATTTTTCAACCAACTTTAAAAAGTGACTAAAAATAGAAACCACTTAAGTTAAAAAGTCATTTAAGGAAAAATACATAAATAAAAGAAATGGGTACATGTGGACCCACTTAAATGACTTGGACGCACACGTAGACATCCTAGTCAAGCAATGCGCCACCCAGATCAAGACACCTAGGATCAGTGCCTTATCCATTGGGCCAAGAGTCTACCTATCCCGATCGTATGGGAATGAACTCATTGACTGTGCTCTACAATCCTCCAAATGACAAGAGTGTTGAGCTTGAAACTTGAGTAATTCATCCACCCCTCTGTCTGAGCAATATCCTGGTGTGAGAAAATTTGTCTTCATTCGTATTCACATTCACAATTCTCCACATGCTTCGAGTACCTTTCCATGGTGAATTATTCATTTGTCGTGAGACCGTAGTTGTTACGCCACCTTGGTTTATCAAAATCCAGCTTTTGGTCTTTCACCATTGAGAAGATCTCCAAGAGCCAAAATTACAATTCACCTCCAATGGTATTACAAAACATGGCTTTAACAAACACCCCATGAATAAATATAACTAGTTATTTGCACTATACATTTGATTTGATGAAGTCGAAAGCATTGTCTAGTTTTGCAAACACTTTCTACAAATTGAATAACCTGACTCTTCCATCTCACTGCACAACCTATCTTTTATTGGTTCACTTAACATCACCAATAATCACCAAAAATAACATTTTCCTTGTTTGAAATGATGGAAGCAGTTCTCATATTTCACAACAATCTCATAAACAAACTCGGTTGTAGTGTGTCAACATGCACACAATTGAAGGTTCTTGTCGAGTCAAATAGTTATTCCAAGAGACATTTTTATCAATCAATATGGCAATGCAAACTTCTCATTTATGTGATAGAGGAATGGTTATTTTACTCATGAACATCATTCAGGAATCTGAATCGAAAAATACCCTATTGCCTTCATCTCGTGGGTAATTGTTAGTGTGATCTATCTCCTCCACAAAAAGTATGAATCATTCTATGGTCTTCATCCATAGGCTTAAACCAACATCTATAGGGATTGACCTTGCCACCATGATTACACTTAACTCTCGTCAATAATCGTTAAGTTCATTGTAGTGTAATCAATTGTTTTTAGCTTTTCAGCTCAACTACTTTATATTCAAGCTTAACCCAACATTTTTGAAAAGAATGGTTTTACCACAATGCTCACGGTTCTTCCTTATTATATAACACTTGTAGTAAGAATGTTTTGGCTTTGCCATAATAAGCACAATTGTACCTTCCAAACGATGAGAAAATGCCATTACCAATAAAGACCTAATGCTGCCATGATGATGACCCAGGTTCATGCCCATAACATGTCCGTAGATATCATTACCAATAAAAAATTACTGCGAGCTCGTGTTAGTGCCACATTCATGTGGTGAACATCAGCTACAAAGCCAACCCCATGATTTGAAAGATAAGTGGTTATGCACCACTTTCAACTTCTTGCCAGAAAACTCATCATGTAGATGATGGCTTAAAAAATAAATGGTGATATGATACTGAGCAAGTGATGCTCACTTTAAAGAACAGATGATTGCAAGAAGCATGACATGTAAACTAGCACTTGCCTAAACTTGATCAAATCTCTATCATATTCAATCATAGTGTTAATGTGCCCATAGGCGCTAACAATACAAAGAGCTTGAAAAGAAGCCTTCACATAACTTTGAAGACCTGCACATAACTCGACATAGTCAACTTCCAAAGTGCTTCTCATATTGGCCATCAACTCCTATGAAGCGTAGATAACTGAAAAGAAGCGTAAAAATACCCTGAAGACCTAATACAACTAGAGAGAGGGCGCGACAACCGCGGGAGCTAACACTGAGATGAGTTACAAGTTTCACAGAAGCGACCGCATTGTGTAGAGGTATCATTGTTTCAGCCCATCTTCGCTTATTAATCCTTCCGCTGCCATTTTGAAATGGATTTCTCGTCCTACGAGGAGGCCTAGTTGTTTGTGATGTGGCAGAAGAATTTCTAAATGAATTGAATGCAGACCTTGCACTCCTTGAAAATGAGAAAGCTCCGTGTCGAGCTGCCATTGACAAATTTCTTCGAATAAGTACTATTTGGGGAAAAGTTCAGTGGGTTTGGGTTTTGCTGGTGTGGCTTCTCTTTTCCTCTCCCCAAGGCATCTCCTTTTTTTGGCCAATGCTGGTGATTACTTTTAGCTGTGCGTGGAGAAAGATTTGGGCGCAGCCTGCTCTTCCCTAACACTAATTATCAGTAGAAATCTCAATACTCCTTGCCGTCATCTTCATCGCCCTCATTAGATTCTGCTCCAACCTCTTCATAGTCCTTCTCCAGAGCAGCCAGATCCTCGCGAGCCTCAGAAAATTCTCCCTCTTCCATACCCTCACCCACATACCAGTGGACGAAAGCACGCTTGGCATACATGAGATCAAACTTATGATCAATGCGAGAGAACACCTCAGCAACACTGGTAGAGTTTGAAATCATGCAAACAGCCCTCTGAACCTTGGCAAGATCCCCGCCAGGAACCACAGTGGGTGGCTGATAATTGATGCCACACTTAAACCCGGTGGGGCACCAATCCACGAATTGAATGGTCCTCTTCGTCTTAATGGTAGCCACAGCAGCATTTACATCCTTGGGGACAACATCTCCCCTGTACATGAGGCAGCAAGCCATGTACTTGCCATGGCGGGGATCACATTTCACCATCATGGAAGAGGGCTCGAAGGCGTTGTTTGTAATCTCTGCTCATGATAAGCCTTCTCTGTAGAGATCACAAGGGCGTAAGATGAAAGCATGAAATGGATTCGAGGGTAAGGAACCAGATTGGTCTGGAACTCTGTCACATCCACATTTGTTCTGTGCTCGCTCCTGCTGCTGCGTTTTCCTCCGCCCTGGACGAACACCACCGCGTAGGCCTTGGTTTTACACAACAAATTTGGTCTCTTCAAGTTGCTCGCAGATTTCACTGTTATTTCCATGCTCCTCATTTCCATTCTTGTGCTTGCAAAATGATCGATTTGTGAGGGGAAGTGCGGTGAATGCTATGGCTGAGGATTTGCAGATGCATTTATAGGGAGAGTGTTTTTTCATGAGTTGCTCACGTGATGCTAATTTTGAGGGCCGTTACACGTCGATGACAATAAGAGCTCTGATTTGGGCGGCTATTATCCGATCCGATTCGCTTCAGGGAATTGAAACAAGGTGGAAGAAAAAGTGATCATTCCCATATCATTCGCTGCAGGAAAGCTATCCACGGTTACTTCTTGTCCCTTGCTTTTTCCTGAACCACACAACATGTCCTCGCAGAAGAAAAACCCAAAAAAGGGTAACAAGAACCTTGTTATGTATATACACAGATATCAGTGGAAGCGCCTAAACACACAGCGACCCTTGGGCTTCGTGAAGACGTATGCAAAGACGTCCACATGAGAGCAGGAGGCGAAAAGCAAAACAGATTTGAGAAAAAGAACAAAAACGCAGGAGAGCAGTGGTCTCCTCTTGCTGGGGTGGCTCCTCCAAATGTGTGGAAACTTGTAAAGAAAACAAATTTCTTTGGACTGTTCTTACTTCCTACAGACAAATGCGTGGAAGATTGTTGGATGTAACCAAAATATCATGTCCTTAGAAGAAATAAGAAGCAAAGCTTCACATGACTTTTTCCAATGGGTTTGATGGAGGAAGTTACGAGGATTAATTCAACTTCCTTGCTTCCCGGGTAGTGGCTTAAGTGCCAGGGGGAAATGGGGAAAACAATGGACAATTGCCAATGGGAATGGCAAAATGGGTTGGCAATCCCCGTTCAAGAATTGGGGAATTTTGCCCGTTAGCCAATCCAGGATTTGGCAATTGGTGTAGAAAATCCCACGTGCGGGAAAATGAAGGAAATTGCCAGAAAGGGAAACCGGGCTCGGGAAGTCGGATTGGCTTCGACGATTGGAAGTGTAAGCTTACTTCCCGGCATTAAAATTTGTCGAATGAACTTTTTAATTAATATTTATTTAATTAAATACTTCTTTATTTAAAAATCAATTGTATCAAACAAGAAGCAATTAATTAATTAAATATTAATTAATTAATTTTAATGTATTTTAACACGATTTAAAGCTTGGCGGGAAGAGTTCTTGCGAGGAAAAAGATGAAATGAAGACCGAAATGATCACAAAAATGACACGGTCGCAACGAGGGCAATGAACCACGCAAAGTGACACTTTTCAAAATTTTCAAATTTTCATTCTTATTATAATTTTGCAAAGTCAAAATTAGGCGATAACACATACTCATGGACTTCATTTTCATGATCTCATAGAGTTTACACTACTAATATAACATTGAAATT
The DNA here is from genome assembly GCA_018340775.1 of Taxus wallichiana var. yunnanensis. NCBI lineage: Eukaryota > Viridiplantae > Streptophyta > Pinopsida > Cupressales > Taxaceae > Taxus > Taxus wallichiana. The sequence goes on from CM031235.1 coordinate 745,988,068, forward strand.
CGAGAATACTTCAAACTTGACCACATAACCAATCTTGAATGCACAATATAGACCGAGAAGGCCGGTCTCTTTCAAGAGAGATTAGATGAAAAGACATACCTACATCCTCAACACAAGACATTCGCTCAAGGTCATGAACAAGACTACATAGACCCTTTACACATTATTACAACTCAAACGAAGAGAGAGATAACATCATGACCGAGATTCAAGATTCTTAATGAGTTTTCAAATCTTGGACTCACATGATGAAGATGTTTTCCACAACAATAAAAGAGACTAGACTTTGAGATACATATCACTTATTTGACATATATGATCGACTTATTCTCATTAATATGGAGTTACTTTAGGACATTTTTGACAAGTACCAAAGTGCGGAGAAATTACAATACAAGACATGTCAAGATCCTTGAATCATATTACATCCACACTCATATATGATCGATCGACCAAAGACATGTGTTATTTAAATATGAGCAATACAAGACCTTATGCAACACTTTTTACAATTGAGACATGATGCAAGACCTTATAGAGAAACGTAACTTTGACATGGAAACTATGAAACTCAAACCTCAAAGAGACCTCATGAAACTACTTAACTCCCCCTAAGAGTATGCTCATCTTTTGACATTAGAACTTTGACCTTAGATTGATGATAACAGAGACTTCTAATGAACATGGACTCAAGGATATCATGATTACATTGATCTTAGCACTTGGATTTTTGATAGATTCAAACTTTTATTCTTTAAGATAGACTTGAGACACATTTTTATGAGAGAACACTATGACCTTTTTTACAAGACAACATGTGACTTATCATGAAATATTTTCACTTAAAGTCAGAATTAAGGCTTAACACAAATCGATTAAAATCATCACAAGACCATATGACACAAAACTCGACATCTACAAGAACGAAAAATCATGAAAATAGGGAAAGAGTCACTTTCCATACCTTACAACTTTTGTGGTGTCCCAAAGACCAAGCTTCTTCAATTTGTCTTACACATGGGAACTTGAAAACCATTCAAACACATGTGATCTTCTTCAACAAGTGCAAACAAACTCCTTTAAGATGAATCTGATTTGTTGACCTTGATTTCAAACTTCATGGAATTGGGCCTTTCCTTGACAACCTTCACATGTTGCATGGTGGGCTGAGAATCAGTTTTGTTAACATTCTTGACCTGAGAAACTTCCTTTTTGACCATAGGAGCTGACCTCACAATGAACTTCTTCTTGTTTTGGCACAATCTTGCAATATGACTTGATTGTTGACAATTGAAGCAAACAACATTCTTCTTCCTTCTAGGCTCAAACACACTCAAGTTCCAACCACAATCCTTGTCTCTATGACCATACTCACAACATGAATAACATTCACCTTTGAAGAGAGCTATATCACTCCTAGGAGGCCTCTTTTGCAATCTCTAGCTCTATGACCAAAATCATGGCAAACAAAACAATATCCATTGAATAAAGAGTCATACCTCATAGCATTAGGTTTTCTAATTGAGTTATACCTTCTTGGATCATCCTTCTTAGTCACCTTCTCAACTGATTTAGTACTTGGACTAGCTTCATCATCATTCTTTCCTTCAAACCCTAGGCCTATTTTGTCATTTGTGGATTTTTGTCCTTCTAAACACTCATCAAGAGCCTTAGAGATCTTTTCAAATCTATCATACATCTTCAATCTATTAGAGGCATCCTCCAAATATGATTCAAGGGATTTAAACTTTCCTTCATAGATAGAACAAGCATCTTCCTTCTCCTTTAGGGATTTTGTCAAATTTTCAACTTGAGATTCCAAAGCAAGAATGGCTTGAATATGCTTGGATTCCATATCCTTGACTTAAATTTGATATCCCTCAATACATGACTGATATATTTCATTCCTTCTTCTCAATATAGCCACAAGTTCTGCAGACTTACCCATTGTTTGTGCTTCAGAGGATCTCCTTCAAGTTGTCAAACTTTTGCAAAAAGGACTAGCTCTAATACTAATTGTTAGAAGCACATGGGACTAATATGGGGGGGCTGAATCATTCCTAAAAACATTTTATTTCATTTTCCATTCATCATATGTTACCATTTATACAACCATTCATTCAACTATGTACCATATGTGTGTTAACTTAAGCATATAAACAACCATAAGTAAAATCAAGAGAAAGAGAGTACAAAAGACACAAAATTAAGTGGGAAACCCTCATGGGGAAGAAAACCCATTGAAACTCTACTTATATTACACAAATAAAAGTAATTTAGTGTAGCACCAACTACACAAGGAGCAAAGAAGCCCTAATTTTGTGAAGCACCCACTCCACAAGGAGGTTAAAACCCCCTAGGATGACAAAGCACCAACTCAGACACTGAAGATATCTAATCTCCGATTTTTGCTCGCTAAAACTAATTGATACCACTTATTCAGCTCGCAAATCCTAGCTCATACATTAGGTCTTCAATCTCTCATATTCTTTCTCTTTCTTCACTTTTCTTTGCTCTATCATATTTCTCTCATGCTATCTGATATTCCTCAACCTTTCACCCTCTTCCTCAACCTTAAAAACATGCTCTCATACCTGAAAAATATCTCTCTCTAGGTCGCACACCTTCCCTCCAAGAGCACTAGTTCAAAAATGAACCAAACAAGCACTTAAATATGTTTTTCTTCCTTCCAAACAAAATGAGGTCGGTCCTCATGATAATTGAAACCCATAAAACTCTATAAAATTCATAAATTTGAATTAAAATAGCTACATATGACCCAAATAGGCATGCCTAGCTAAAACCCACATTACAAGTGCTAAAAAGGCTAAAAACCCCATGGGCACATTCTTAAAAATTCCCTTACATAAAATGTATACTTTATCATGACCAAAAACACTTTAAATATGATTAAAATATCATAAAACATTCATACATGGTCGCAATTAATATCAACCAATCAAATTATTTCATTTACTGGGCCTAATTCCCTTTACAAATCTCAAAATAGTTGTTTATAACACCCTGGAAACTTCATCTGATCACCAAATAACTTCTCTTCAACCAAAACATTCCATGTGACCACTCAAAATAAATGGAAGAACCTTTATAACACTTATAAGCAAGTTATAAGTCATGAAACATCCTTCAATTCAAACCACAACAATATTTTCTTTCACAAAATGAACCTTCCAAAAACATTATTTCCAAAGGTTAGATCATAAAATAATTTATAGATACATTAAATACCTCAAATGGATTCATTGGATGTCCAATGTATTCATCTTCACATTACAGGTGATAATAAGCATCACCCAATCCATCTCATGCTTCAAGTATCATCAAAATTTCATCAGAACACATGTTGTCTTGAACTGCCAAAAATATTCTTGCTCAAAGAATTCCCTGGAAACCATGTGAAATGACCTCATCATGAAGAAATACTTATATAACTAGAAATATATCTTAATTATATTTCCAACAAAACTTGAATCATCTCATGAATCCACCTGTAGCTCGTGATATACTCAATTTACTAGACCCTACTATTTGAGATCCCAAACTACCCTTTGACTAGTCAACATGTTTAGACCTCAAATCACCATAAACCTAAATGAACATTCTCGATACCTCCATGGAAATCAATAAAAAATCCCATACATCATTAAAATCAAATTTTCATGCTACTCCTTTAGACCATCTTGTCTTAAAACCTTCTTCTTCAAAAAATGTTATTTTTAGGTGGGGCCCACTCATCACCATGACCTCAACCATACATTTATGGAAATCCTGAGGAGTCATATACAACATCCAATCATCAATTTTTACTATCAATCAAAACTAGGTCACTAACACTTCACTTTTTGTCAACTGCTCCTAGCTAGGGTTTAACTAGGGTTTTAGACTCTTTACCTTCTTAACATTCGTTCATAAAAATGTGACAATCAAACAACCTCATTATTTTTTTGAAACCTTATAAACTCACCTTATAATCTTCCCTGAAAGGCACAAGGTCCCATGTAAATAAAATTGTTCACAATGAGCATGTAAATTTCAACTTTTATCACAAAAACACATTATTTCTTACCCGATTTTGCTAAAACTTGCATATCTTCATAAATATTCAGCATGCTAACCTTAAATTTGGCATGAATCACCATGAAAACATCCTCTAAGTGATAAAATTCACTAGATATCCCAAATGCATCTCATACTTTCCATCTAATCTCATTTACATAGCTACACCTGTAGGGATCTTACTTTGTAGAAGCTAGGACCAATCTGAAATAATGCAATACCTCTAAAAATGACTCAAACATACCTCAAATGTCATTATACACATGTTTAAATGTTTCATGAGCTCAAATGGCTCCAATCCACATAGTCACACCTCATACTAGTTGTCATACCTACTCCTAATGAGCATATACATAACCAAGTGATTCACATGTACCTACATTATACCATTATTGTGAGTACTCAAGTACCCTCAAAACATGCTAGAAATAATTTCAACATGCTTCCCAAGCATTCAAAAAAGCTCACCCTTCCAAGCAACATCTCCTAGGCACTTGTATAGGCTTGCTAGAGTAAGCACACATCATTGAATCCCATTGTAGCAGCTGATATACATTTGTACAAGTATGTTAACACCATAAACAACATCATGACATTATCCTTTAGCATTTACTTTGTCATTAATGTGGTTTTGCATCAATGACAACACATATTAGGACACCATGCCAACATCTTTGTGGAACCTCGTTGGGATACCTTCAAAATGCCCACATGACCATGAAATTTAGCTTATTTAACATAATTTCTTTTTCAACATTTATATATATCGGCACCCTTTCCTTTATAATACTAATATTGAAAATATTATTGGAACTTTCTAGGATGGAGTTATTCGCCCTAGTATCAATCCTTATTCTTCTCTCATCTTACTAGGTTATAAGAAAGATAGAACTTGGAAACTTTTTATCAAATTCCATGCATTAAATAAGCTCAACATTAAGGAATAATTTCCCATCCTATTAATTGTTGTTCTCTTGGATGAATTCTATGGTGGCTACTTTTTCTCCAATATTTTATTGAGGTTCATATATCACCATATCCACATCAAAGAAGAAAATATCCCTAATACACCCTTCTACACTTATGATGGTCACTATAAATTTGTCATCATGCCTTTCAACCTCACCAATGCTCCCTCCACCTTCTAAATCTTAGTGAATAAAATCTTTCCCATGTTTCTCTGTAAATTCATCTTAGTCTTCTTTGATAAGTATTGGTTTACATTCACACATGGGAAGATAATTTGTTGCATTTTAAGAAAACGATAAAAAAAACTTCCAAACCACTTATGTGTAAAACACTCCAAATTCTCCTTCTCCCGAAAAAAATTGATTACATTGGGCATTGTAGACACTCAAATATGGTAATTTACCATTTTGACATTATTTATTGCAAGTTTCATACTTGGCTAAGATAAACACCTATATCCCTATCTCCACTCACTCATGTTGCCTTGTATTTCCTAATTTACTCATTTGTATATACCCATGTGTCGATAGAATCTGCATATTACCACACAATATTGATGTTAAAACTCTATATTCCAAGATGCAACTCTCATAGTTCATTTTCTACATCCCTGTCCAAAACCATATAGTTAGGTCATGATGTATAGTATAGTCTTAGTCAATCTAAATGGTATTAACCTAGCTTATATTCCAACTCTATTTCTAATAAATTATCACTTGTGGGTCCTTTTATCCTCTTGGGTTGGCATTTTCATAATATTTTACCATTAAATAATTATATAAATAAGATAAACTCGCCGCATTTACTAACCCGCAAATCATATGGAATTATATTGACACATTTCTAACATATGCAAAAATTACTCAAGGCTCCCTAAATATTCCCAAAGTTGACACACATCCACTATGGCAACCACCGCTGCGATTTTGAATCACTCAACCAAATCGAGAGAGTTTATCTTCTTTAAATCCAAACACAACAATTTCTCATCTACAAATATCTTAACAAGAGCACAATCCAATAAAGAAATGATTGAAGAGGTTAAATTTTCCAACTAGTTGCATTCACATACATGTTACGTGCAAGGTGGAGAACTACATGTGATTTGAGGCCTCTTTAAATTAGTGTTGATGTAAGTAATGCATGGGGTGTAATTCAACCCAAAACTAACCTTTTTGTATAGTATTCTACTCATGATTATGGTTTTGGAGTGATTTGGTTAGTTATAAATCATATCGAGACTTTCCAACAATTAGGGTTTGAAAGTGAAGCACATCTTAAAACCACTAAAGAACTCAAAAATTTACAATGCACCATTATGAGGGGTATAATATCATATAAAAGGTGTATGTACGCACCCAAATTTGCACGGTGCTACATTGTTGGAAAGTTCAAATCCCCAATGATGATAATTTCATTTCTAGATTAAAATGGTGTATCCAAGTCCAACTTTCTCATTTGCAACATGTTCTTGTAGCTTATTTTTCCTTACTTATCTTTTTCCTATCTTTTCCCATTTTCCTAGCTTTTTTTAGCCTTTTATTTAGCATTCTAGCTTTTATTTACGGAACCGCTTGGTGTTGTGTAACTGCGAGAAGAAGAAGTATATACACATCTAACAAGCTCAATGGCAGCTGATTTAGTCAAGAAATGTGATATATCAACTTGGGAAAAGGTAACACGCGTTAGAACATGCTAACAAAGTCTCGGGTAAATGCGCTTGGCTCAGAACCAGGACCAGTGATTACGTAACCACGCGCGATTCGTAACCATTGCGATGGTCGCTGCAACCACCACCGCCTATCTTAAGTGGTGGTTACGCAACCTCCGGTTTGCAGATTGGTGGTTTGGTGGCGCACATTTACCCAAGACTTTGTTAGCATGTTTCGAACGTGTGTTGCCTTTTCCCAAGTTGATATATCACACATTTCTTGACTAAATTAGTTGCCATTAATCTTGTTAGATGTGTATATACTTCTTCTCCTTTACTTACTATTATTAGTAAGTTAATTGCCCCTTCCCATGGTGATTTGGCACTTCTTGGTTGTCAAGTGTGTTGCACCATTTCTTGCCAACTTTCTATAAAAACAAGCTTTTTCCTAAAGCATTGGTTAGAATATTTTGATTTAGAATTACATTGTTATGCTCTCTTGGAATACTACCAAAAAGTACATAAGCAAACACAATACATTTTCCTTATTATTCTCTTACTTGCATTGCTACTAGACTACATGCAAACCAACTAGCTCGGCACTCCTTCATTTCTTCTACACACTTCCAGCACAGTTCCTTAGACACATTTGGATTCACCATTAGAAAAGAAGTTGAGGGGATCAACAAAAGCATAGCCATCACTAGAAATTGTCTCATTTCTACACTTCCAGGTTGGGGTGTAATTGAATTCTTTTGAAGCTTTCTTTGTTTAGTTTAGATTTCAATTTATAATCAATTTAAACATTTGTTTTAGAGAAGTAGAATTTGTAATTAGCTACATTACATGTAAGTAAATTCCATTAAGGATTTCTTCTTAACTCATCCCTATGGATTTTTTTGGGAAGGATTTGAAGGAAGTTCTTGTGCACAGAATATTTCATTTCTTCATAATCAAAACACATGTAGCTTTCTTTTGTTCATTTAGTTAGATTGTTCCTGCATACGAGAAAAGATTCTCTTGAGAGCTTCCTCCCTGCTTATCCCTGTGGATTTGCAAGGGAAGTGAGTTTGAAGAAGCTTATGTTTCTATGAATTTCATTGAGTTTCTTCACAAAAATATTATGTAGGAATTTTAGTGTTTTACCGAGGAAGTCTTAGGGGAAGAAATTGCTTCGAGAGTCTTTTTAATCTTCTTGTGGTTTTGAGGTAGAACTAGAAGAAATTTTATCCACGAGTTACAAATTAGGATAAATCCTATATTTAAAATAGATCAAAATTAATTCATTTGCAACAAAGGAATAGCCACATCCAATTATTTCACTGTTTAGTTTATTTCATTTTAGAGTAGAAGTAGTTTTCATTTAATTAGAATCAATTTGTTTGTGTGTGTAGATTAGCTTTATTTTAATTAATTAGTGAAAAGGTAGATATTAGTTTTGTTTAGTTAATTTCCTTTCAAGCAAGTAGATTAAATTGTTCATTTCATTTTGGTTAATTAATTGGGAATGAATCTAGCTAGTTAAGAGATTAAAGCACATTTGTCTTTTAATTAAGTTAGATTTACTTTTCTTAATTGGTTAAAACAAACATTTCAATGTAGTTTAACTTTTAAATTAAACCAGACAATTAAACCATAGGGAACTTACACTACCCATACATAGCCTCTAATTCCCTCTTGGCCAACTCATCTCATAGGAATTCACATACTACCCGCTCTTAGTCCTAGTTCTCCTATAGCTCCCTTTCAAGATTTCCCGTAACCTTGCACATTCCCGGCTGTCCCAACACGACCTCGGGAGGTCAAGTGCATCTAGAATCATGTGTTGATTCTTAGACGTATAGTGCGTGAATGGATTAAACATATTGACCAAACCATATGTTCGTGTACTAAGAGTTTTTGATATCACAATTTCAACAAAGAGAGCTTTGTGAAGCTCTACACTTCTAGTTTCTCTAGTTTGTCTTCCCATATTCTTCTTGTATTGTCATTTATAGTTTAAGTCTCTCTCTCTCTCTTGTGTATTTTGAGCTTGTATTCATTTATTGAAAGAACCAATACGTTATTTATATTTTTATAATTAATGTTGGAAGTTAATTTATCATAATAGCTCTAGTCTCCATACATTACATTCCATTTCATTTTGTGTATTGCATAAGAAACCTAAGTAATCTCAAAAAGGTATAAAAAATCATCTAATCTCATAAGAGGTTGTCAAATTGGAACCGAAAATTTTCCACATTGAAAATTGGCCTCCCCAAAAACACTAAAGAACCTCCTTGGATTTTTGGGTCTCATGGGATATTACTACAAAGTTTGTAAGGACTATGGAAAAATTACAACCCTTTAATTGTCATGCTAAAAAGGACACCTAAATTCATTAGTCAATTATGACGGTCATGGCCTTAAAATTTTAAAACAAGTCATGCACTATGTCATTCCTAGCATTTTCGACTTTAAAAACTTTTTTCAATGAGGTGATGCATCCATACATGGAAATAAATCAATCCTAATATAATATGGTTGACACATTTATTTTACTAGTAAGGCCTTTACTACAAAAAGCTTACTTGTTCCACTTATGAGAAGGACATGTTGGTTTTCATTCATGCAATTAGTATATGGTATCCATATTGTATTGGCTGACACTTCTATATCAAGATAGGCCACCACATCCTTTAGTACTTCTTAGAGAAATGAGTCTCATCCAAGAGAAAAAAATGGGTCACCAAACTCATGGAATATGATTATGAGATAACTTATAATAAGGGTAAGAAAAATGTTTTCATTAATTCTCTATCTCTATAGTTTAAGGAACAAGCAAATTTGTGTGTCATATCATTTCCCATTCCCAAATATTTAAAAAGATAGAGGATGAAAAGTATCAGGATTCCTACACTTAGCAAGTTCATCATTGAAATTTTAAATAACCCTTCTTTCCACCTATATACTCTTGGGATGGTTGTTGTTAATGCCACAAAGTTCATCTCGTCCTAGTACGTAAATCATCACTTTGGCTTAAAAATACTATAATAACTCCATGCTTCCCCATCTACTAGCCACTCAAGGATTTTGAATAATATGAACGGGTTTATTGTAATTTTTTTCTAGGAGGGAATCAAACATGACATCTAGTAGTTTGTGCCTAAATTTGAAACATGTAAACACAAAAATGGGGAATCAATTTCAACTCAAGGCCTAATTCAACCACTACCTATTCTAAACAAGGTATGGTCTAATATTCCTATGGACTTAATTTAAAGACTTATCAATTTTTAGGGGGAAATCAATTATTGTAGTGGTGGTGGATCACCTCTCCAAGTATGCTAAATTATTCTCCCTTTCCCACCCTTTTAACACCTTTGTAATATCCAAGTTTTCCTTGAGAAAATATATCACCTCCATGGAATGCCAAAATCTATTATGTGTGATAGATGTTCTACCTTTACCAATAATTTTGGGTAGGAACTATTTTATCACCATTTCACCAAACTAAACATAAGATTTGTTTATCATACAATAACAAATGGCCAAACCAAAATTGTAAATAAATGCTTAGAGACATATTTTCATTATTTCTCCTTAGATGAACAAGCTCATTGGGTCAAATGGCTACCACTCACTAAATTGTGGTACAACTCTACATATCACACACCCATACATATGACACCTTATGAAGTTGTTTATGGTTAAAGACCACCCTCTCTACTGAGCACACCTATCAAGTAATTATAAGATCTAAGAATTTGATTTTGCATTCATCACAAATGTATACACATCCTTTTCACTCTCAAGGATAACCTCCATTAGGCAAAAAACCATATGAAGCAACAAGTTGATTAGCATCGCTTTCAACGTATCTTCAACATTAGGCATATGGTATTTCTCTACATCTGGAGCCATACAAAAATCATCTTGAAGATAAATATCCATTAGAAACTAGCTCCTAATTTTTATTGTACTTACAAAATACTCTAAAATATTTTTTCATTAACATATAAATTATATCTTCCCTCTTTATCCAAAATCTACCCTATTTTTCATGTATCTTGTCTTAATAAGATTATTAACCATTAGATTAAATTCTAAAAGGCACTTCCCGAGCTAGACATTAAAGGCTATATTATCATAGAATATAAATGAATCATTCGTAGGTGATCTTGACATATCTTTAATTTCATCATCGGTGAGATTATAGTCCAATGGCATGGCATGCAACTAGATGATGCAACATGGGAGCCCCTACTTTAGTCATAACAATGGTTCTCTTCTTAAACTGTAAGAAATAATTTCAAGATGGACTACTAAAATATTAAATCATAAGTAAATAAAATGCAATGAAATTAATGGAAGCATAAAATATACCATAAAGAGTTGAGACAAGATTTTTCAAGTGGGAAAATTGGTACACCGGAAGAAAACCCCACATGTTATTAAAAGATGACTCAAAACATTTACAAGATAACAAAATGTGCATAGAAGTTCTTGTACAAAAAGAATAATTTGGAGAGAGGGCAAGAGAGAAAATATTTAGAAAGACTAAAAGAAGTCTTAAGAAATTATTCAAACAAGAGATTGAACAAGTAAAGAAGTGTTAAGGAAGAGACCCAAACACTCTTGAAATAGAGTGAAAAAGAATAAGGAGTCACAAAAGTAACTCTAATCATTGCATTAGCCAACCTTCCAAGTGTGTTCCTAGTGTCACTATTTCCCATGAAGTGAAGGGAAGTGAGTGGGTAAAGGAGTTACATTTGAAATATAGCTTCAATATTCCTTATAATGAGGAATATATCTAATAAGACAAATAAGGCGAAGGCTATATGTCACCTCACATGATCTAGACTATATGAATTAATAATTCACATGATATTAATAATACACAATGTTGGGATATATAATATACCCAAATAAATATTAAACTCCAAAACTCCCCTTTAAGATTTATTTGGGGTTTCAAAAAGGAGGATAACCTAAAGATAGAAGGGATGTGTCATTACACAACATTCCCTTGATGGTGACTTGATAGTTACAATATTTTAATAATTTTATTGGATAAAAAGAAAGAAGAGTGTTGATTTTTTAAAAACTTGTAAAGTTAAAGGTGAAATCATCAAATATCTCCCAATAATGCTCTTCGGATGAGAAGGTCGACCTCTTTAAAATAATGAATAACAAAAAGAACATGGTGAAAAATTTCACCTAACTGCAAAACACAAAAACACACATCAATATTTAGTTTCTAAAAATGTTATTTATATAAAAGAAAGATATATATACATTTTTAAATAATAAAAATAGATCTACTAAAAGATATAAGGAGAAAAAAGATAACTTTCAAAATAAAGTGTTAATCCTAATATAGATAGTGCACAATTAAAAAAATTTGGTTTGAATAAAGAGATATTATATATAAATCATACATTCAAAATATTTATGAATCACCATGAAACATAGAAGGTAATACAAGATTATGTAAAAAAATCTTCTTTAATAAATTGGCCCAAAAATAGCATTTTTCCTTAACAACATACAATAAAATAAATAAGCAAAAGCAAGGAAGACATAATATTAGCCATTTATCAAAAGTTCCAAATAATTAAGGAACATGAAGTTTATAAAATATCATAGATATATATATATAAATACATAATAAATGTTAGCTCAAAAATGCAAAAATAATGCATATACTAACCAAGGAAATTAGTCTAATATGGTGTTGTCCTTTCATAAAATATAGCTTATGTCTTTAGGTTATTCTCCTTTTAAAAAAGGAACACCAATGTCCTTTAAATATACAAAAACTTTAGTGATTCATATTTGTTTAACCTTTAGTTTAGTAGGTTTAGTTATTTTTCAATAATAAAATGACATTATTTATTCTATAACAAGTTTTACAAGGATGTAATTTATAGCATTTAGCAATATCACACCCATCTCTACAACGATGTTCACAATTTTTAACATTTTAACAAATATAGTATCAAAAGAAATCTATATATTCTTAGATTTAGAAGATCCAAGGTACAAATTTCTATAATGAGGAGAGTAATAAGAATTCATATTAATTTGAGTTCATTAAAATCAATCCCTTTAAATTTAGAAGTAGGTTTAAAAGAAAGAGGCTCAACAATTTCATTTTTATCTTTACTAAGACCACCTTCATTTTTATTATTATTATTGGTAAATAGTTTTTTGGGAGGGACCATACCCCAACAAAAGAAGGTTCAAAACCATATAGACATAATTACATCAATGGTTTTTTTACAAGTGGGTACCACACCCTAGATAAAAAAGCTTGAAATCCAAAATAAAAAGTGTAGTACAAAATTAGGAGCGGTCCGCCATAACGAAGCAAGAAAACATCAACACTTTAGTGACATGTAGCCATGTGACCACAAGAAACCAGCAAAATATATCACGAAAAAAACCAAGACCAAATTCACATGAGAACCTTGTTAAAGCATTTTTAACCTCCTCCATAGCATTAAACATATTGAGGGTAGTAGTTTGTGAGGGGTCGTCCATTGATGGTGGAAGTAGTAAATTTCTTCTCATTTCCACCTTTTCATATCCCACGGTGAATGTTGCTGAGATTTTACACACGTTTAACTTGAATTTAATGAAGTCCAGGAAAGATTTGTGCATGGAAAAATGATCGATTTTCTTGTTAATAATGAGCCCAATAGACTCCTCCAAATAAACCTACTTAGAAATTTCTTTAATGTTAGCCTCTAATGAAGGGTTGTTTTCAAAAGCCTTATTACCCTTAGTGCTTTCTTTGAATAATTGAGCCACGTCCTTTCTTAGTTCCCGATCCTTTCTTCATGCATCATTATCTACGTCTTCCCATAAGGGGTAACTGGGTCATGAGAGCACATTAACCAAAGGAAAGGAGGCTCTTAGTAATAGCAAATTTCTTTCTTTGTCACCGCTACATGAGGATATGCTTCACGGTGGAGGAGAAGAGGTAGGGGGTCTGATATTCTTAGTCTTCACCTTGCACTACACATGGGGTTGGGAGGAGAGATAGAGTGGGTGGGGATGTTGTTCATGATGGTGTAGTGGGGTTGGTGAAGCAAGAGTATGACTCCTTGGTGTAGAGGAAGGTCACAATGGTGAGAATGAACCTCTTGAATATATTTTTCAAAGGAATGTAGAATATAGTAAGGAATGCTCACTTTAGGGCTCCTACTGTGAAAATGATTTAAGAGGACTAAATGGTGTAGGGAAGGGTTATGAAATGAGCCTCCAGAGTAACATAACAAACAACCACCACGGAAACCTCATCATCAATTTTAGGGATAGAAGCACAAACCAAACCAACTTTGAAAAGATGAGGGTTTCTAATACCTCAATAAATTTATTTTCCTCTACACCTTTATCAAATTTATTTCTATAAAATTTGATACCCTCCATGCCTAGGCTAGTAACAAAAGTAATAAGATTCTCGGTGATGGTGAATTCCTTACCTTTATATGTCATAACCCTTTCCTTCTAGTTCTTGGCAAAGGAGATTGAGATATGTTTGTCATGGCCTTTGATTCTCTGCGCATGAAGTTTATGAAGCCATCAACACTCAGCGTGCTCCAAAGTCATTCATTTTTCTTCCAAGTCGGGTCACAAACCGGTTTAAATCTGTAAGGGGCACCTCCCATAGAGGAAAAGAGACAATGAAGCCTGTTATAGGTGGAAAGCCTTCCTCTGTTGGCACTTTAGATGCTTCATAGCAACACGAGAACCAAAATGATAAGCTAAACCCTGAGTGTCATGATTAAAAATCTTGGATGAGTCATGGTATAAGTGTGTGAAGTTATCATGACTCCATAACTTCACATCCTCGCTCTAATGACAAGTACTATGCCTTAGTGTAGATGGATTTTTCTTCATTAATGATGATATCATTAGAAATTTGGAGGATTTTTGTTGTTGGCATGCCAATAATTTAGGTGTTTACTAGTAACCCCAAAGTTAGCAAAGGAGTCAACCACTTTATTCCCTTCTCTATAGGTGTGGAAAATTTTGTAATTAGAAAATGTGTTACAAATGCTAGTGGCCTCCATGATAAACTATTTTATAGTCCAACTAGGAGGGTAGATGCCATTGAGATGGTTGATAATATTTAAAGAATCCCCTTCAATAATGAGATTAGTAATGTTACATTCCTTAGTAGTTCTTAAGCCCCAAAAAAAGCAACAAGTGCCTTTGAATAGTGATTGGATTGGGTGCCCATAAGACCTGCATAAGCAGCAATAAGATGACCATGGTGATTTCTAATGATTCCACCACCACCACGGATTTCCTTTAGAGGCACCATAAAAATTCAATTTGAACCAATTCACTGGAGGAGGAATCCATTGGACTATAGAATGATCAATGGAAGGAATTATGTCCTGAAGATCTCCTATGACAATATTCCAATCGAAAGAAATTTCTCCTCATATTTGGGAAAGTTCTAATTTTTAGGAGGCTTGAATTTGAGGACATTTTCCCTAACTTCAATAGTGAGCTATTTTAAGTAATCTTTATAGGGATTCTTACAATTCCTAAAAATGACAAAGTTCTAGCCTTCCATATTTCCAAATAGTATGAGGGAAGACAAGATTCCATAATTTCCTAAGCAAACAATGCTTGAAGGGGGTTTTCATTGCTCCCAAGCCTATATAATATCTTCCAGAAAAGTCCAACATATACCAAATCTAGAAAAAAAGAGTCCCCACAAATTAGAAGCATAAGAGCAATGTAGAAAAAGATGATGAATATTTTCAGCTTCCTGCCTGCAGAGACAACACATGTTAGGCATAGTGGAACCTCTTTTGATTAGGTTATCAATAGTAAGAATTCTTTTATTCAGCACCAACCAAAGAAAATGATTAATTTTTGGGGTGAGTTCCTTGTGCCAAATCTTACTCCAATCAAAATCACTATGCATGTCTCCCGAGATCAATTGATAACCAGTCTTGACCGAATATGAGCCATCAAAAGAATTAGTCAAATGAACTCATCCTTGGAATTCATTTGACTGATCTAGGTGTTGTTAAGAACATTTTGAGGGAAGCAATGATGTTCTCAAACTCAGGCACCCCAAGATAAATATTCTTCCACTGGAATCTACCATTAACACAACTAATGTAATCACTTACCTTATGACCAAACTTGGAAATGAGGTTGGCTTCAAGCTGATTCCAAGAATTGTAAATATCAAGATTCTAAAAATCAACCCAATTTTCCTTCTAAAAAAGAATGTCTTCACCATTTCCAAGCTTCCACTTACAACCCTTCTCTAAAACCCTATAGTTTTGATGAGATTGTTCCAAAAAATTGAGCCATTTGGAAGATTTTCAACATTGAGGAAACTTTGAGCACTGTCCTAGGCTAAATATTTAGCTCTTATAATGTCAATCCAAGGTTGATCTTCTTTTAAGAGTCTCCAACTCATTTTGGTGATAAGGGCAACATTCATAGTTTTGATATTTTTTATGTCCAACCCCCCCCAACTCTCTTGTAGGGTCAACCTTATCCCGGGCCACCAGATGATATTTGTTATTTAACCCACCTTCATTATAACCCATCAATTTCATTATTTTTTAAACTAGAGTTAAAATATGATTTTGCATAGATAAGCATTCTTAATTTGATGAAGAATAAAGATTTTTATAAATATCAATATTAGAAACACCTTTTTCTAAATATTCAATCTTGACAATTAGTGTGTCAAAAAAATTATGTATGTCTGCTAGCTTCATATCAAAAGACTTATGTAAAACATTAATAATTTTATTTTGACATTTAAGTTGACCTTTAAGAATAATAATTTCATTATCTCAAGTCAAATTTTGTTACTTTATGTTTTTGAAAGCTAAAACTAATGTCAATTTAAAATTCATAGCAATAATTTTTTTAAAGATATCATTAATTAAATAATGTCATAAAAATAACATTTAAAAATAACTATAGTTGGAAAAAGTTTTTTAATGTATAATTCTAAAAAACCTTTAAGAGGAAATTGAGAAAAAAACCTTTAAGAGGAAATAAGCCTATAAAAACATTACAATAAAAGCATGAATAAAAAAATATAAATTATTTTTAATATTTTTGATATCTTAAACCATAATTTGGGTTAAGTTTATAAATTTGATGATTTTTCCCAACATATAAAAGTAAAAACCTAATAAAAATCTTAGAAACCCGATTTAAATTAAAAGTTGTGAGTTGGTTTCGGATGAGATTTACAAAAAAATATGAATATAAATCATCTAGAACAATTTAATAATTTATATTTATCTCTTAAATAGTAATATGGGTTGGGATGAAATTTTAATAACAATTTTCCAACATAGGAAGGAAAGACTCATTAAAAATCTAAGCGATTTGGAATGTCAAGAAAAATTTATGATCTGTTTTCATACGGTATTTATAAAATTAATTTAAGTAAAAATGAGCCCAAACAAAATGTTTCTTCCTTTCTTTTTTACGAATACAACAAATGAAGATAACCAAACTATAAGAGATCTAAGAAGTGTGTGCAAACCAAAGATGTCTCTCAATATATTACACTCCTAAATCATCCATTCAACGTGGATATCGAGGCAATGAGTTGAAACACACATGTACTAAAGCATACAAGGCGGTAGACTTAAAGGAGCTACAGTGAGCACTAGGGTTGCATATCTAGATGGAAATAATACCTACACTAGGTAAACCTAGGGTTTCAAGGGTCAACGATCATGATAGAGGAAGGAACCCTACTTGAGATTCGGTAGTTGGATGTGGAGAGGTATAGGTCAACAATAAATAAAATGGAAATGAAAGTGATGATGATTAAAGAGGTGATATTGGTAAGAGTATTGTGTTAACTAGCATCCAAACATGTATAATACTAAGCGATGATAGAAAAATGAAGAAGGAAATGAACTTATCTATGAAAAATGACAAGAAATGGTTAGAGAACTCACCTTGTACCTATAGGGTGGTCATTGATGCATCTATATCTCCGAGAAGAAGCACGAGAGAGAGAGAGAGAGAGAGAGAGAGATTCAATATTAGGTGGAGAAGGGAAATATTTTTCTTATCCTAGACTCATTATAGGTGACCTAATAGTGTAAATAACCATCCAAGAAGAAGAGTATCCAATCCATTCCAAGCAAGATGTAAGATGAACCAAAATCTAGATGAACCAAAAGCAAAAAGATGCAAAGATGGCACAAAAGAGTAGAGATAATGGCAGTTTGAATGATTTGGTCTTCCTTTTCTCTCTTTATTATGAGTGTTAAATGAGGTGAGGGTGTATATAGGACATCATTTCTCACGTGTGATGGCGTCGTCCATGAGGAAATATAACACCGACACCATTACCCATGGGCGATGATGTCGGCCATAGGTGTTGAAAAGAGGTAAGGTGTTGTGAAAAGTGAAAATAGTGTGTCATAGATCATGAATATGGATAAAAAGTGCCAAGTGATGAGATGCAAACAAGAAACTGTGAATGTGATGTGCATGAGACCTAGGAAGACAAGGATACCTAGTGTAAGGAAAACTAAGGCCAAGACCAAATATGACACTCTCTCTGTGTACTATCTCTAACCCATAATGGTTACGTGAATAACCATTCCCCATTCCCGATTAATCCCTTTAAGGCACCCACTCTAGAAATATATGCATCAGTGA
Source organism: Taxus wallichiana var. yunnanensis (assembly GCA_018340775.1). Lineage (NCBI taxonomy): Eukaryota > Viridiplantae > Streptophyta > Pinopsida > Cupressales > Taxaceae > Taxus > Taxus wallichiana. Next base: position 746,006,429 of record CM031235.1, read on the forward strand.
CCCTTATCTGCATAAAGGAAATTGTTAGTAACATGTATGAAAGATGAAAAGTGAAAAATTAGGTGTATACATATGCCCTAATTGTTGATCACCATATGTCACAATAGCGAAACATGGGGTGGTCAATGGAAAAAATAGTCCGTAACACCAATACTAAAAGTAAGTACTGAAAGAAATGTTGAAAGGACTAGTTGAAATGAAATATACCCACTAATGCATACCTAATAGTGTTGTTCATCCTACCACGTGCGGGTGCAATCAATGTTGCAAGAACCCTGGAGAAACAAAATTGAAAGGAAACACTAGAGGATCATTAGTAAAATAAGACATAAATCACCTAGCTAGGGGCCCATGGGATGGATGTCGTGATATCATGATGTTGAGATGATGTGATAGTATAGTGTCAAAAATAGGTCAAAATCAAATCATTGAAAAAGTAGTCATGTAATAGGGGAAATAAATGGCATGAGATTATGGTCATAATGTAACAAATGATGCATGTTGTGGAGTTTGGGAGTGAAAATGATGGTCATTGGAAGATTGTGGTTGATCGTGACCTAATTTTGAATAGGAATTTGAGTTTTATATTGATTTTTGTTTTTATTTGCTTATTGATATTTTTGGAATTGAGATAACTAAGCTCTAGAATTCCAAATTTGGGTGTATTTTGATGTCATGGAATGAGTATAAGGTGGTGATGGAGGATGATGAGGTGGAGCATGCGGCAATGCTCGACCACGGGTAAGTCATTGTATTTAATTCCATTGAGTAGATTAGGTGAAATTTAGTTATTTAGATTTTTAAAGTCATTAGTGGATCAAACTTATTCAAAATTTCCACATCGGGTAAGTTAGGACAAAATACAAGTGGGTTTAGGAGGGATTCAATTTTTATTTTGTCATTTTTTCATTTTTAATTTTGAAATTTCATGAACCATGATTTGGCCAGATGCCATCAAACCCTTTGGAACATGAGGGTCGATGACATCGGGATGGGGAAAAGAAGGAGCTAAGGAGGGATTTTGGCGATGGCATAGGGAGATATTTTCCATGGGATGATGGCATTTGTCGGGGCTGATGGCATAGGAAATAAGATAGTATAGGTTGTATTCTTTGATTTTTCACTCAAAAATTATTTTTAGAGGTCTGATGTTTGTTTGTTATCATTTTTTGGATGCAGGTAGAGCACAGGATCCATGCTATGGTGGAGAGTAGATTTGGCATGGCTTAGTGTAAGATGATTTTGGATTGTCACAAGAAGAGGCTACCCTAGTTTAAGTGGTTGGGGATTTGGGGCATCATGCAGATGCCCAAGATACCATTGGACATGGATTTATTACAGATATTTTGGCCACATGAGAGACCCGCTCCAACACCTTTACGGTGGTGGATAGGATGAGAGATGATGGAGATGGCCTTGACTTTAGAGGATTTTCATGGGATTTTGGGGTTACTGATTGGAGACACCTACATGTATTGTGATCGACACGTGATGTTCAAAAGTGAGAGCATTAGCCATATGGGCTACATGGAGTAGTACATATGACAAATGCATGTTGTGCATTAAACTTAATGCATTGTAGAAAACAGGGATTCTAGATATCTAGAAGGTGGTGATGGGGATCATGGTGGCACGGATAGTGTTCCACAAGGAAGATGGAAGCCATCTTATTATTATTGGTTGTAGTGTACAGAGACATTGTTGATCATGGGGTACTATTTAGCTGGGGAAACTACCATATGGGTGCATCTCGTATACATGATTTATATAGAGTGAGGAATAGAGGCAAAAGGTCATGGGACCCATCATTTTATTGACAACTGGATTTATGAGAGGTTCCTATGTATAGGCTGATAAGGACACCACAGTAGTAGTAGTAGAAAGATTCCCCGAGAGTACTTCAGTAGGCAGAGGGCCGACACTTGAGAGTACTTCGGGCATACTGGCCACTAGCATAGGTGGGTCCATGTGATGTGATATGGCATCCCTACATAGGGAATGTAGATTAGTGGCCCAACTAGCCCAAGGCATATTTCATGGATACTATGACAAAGGTAATGGGACACTATATTTATTGGGTAAAGACCCACTTAGTGAGTTGAGTCCCAAGTAGTTTGGGTGACCAGTGCCCGCGGTGATACCACCATTTCATCACCTACCATCATCATCATGTTTGAGAGGTTTATAAGAGAGAGGTAAGGGTACCATCACTTCAACCTCGTAGGATACATGGTGCAGGCACACCAAGTAGAGGCAATATTGGCGTGGTGGGGATGTTTAGGGCCCACCATAGGTATATAATGGTTCAAGGTGGTTCATATGAGGATTTGATAGAGGATCCAGTAGATATAGGGCCACATGTCGGAGCGAGGTCCTAAGACCATAAGAGGGGGATCCGGACATCCAACACCATGGCTGAGAGAGTAAGATGTGACGGCCTGGAGGAGGGATTTTTACGTTGTTCGGGGTTCATATGGATGTGTATCTAAGACAGAGGCCCGGACCACAATGGAGAGGAGATATGATTTTGGTACCCAGAGATAGGTGGGCACAATATGTAGGATATAAACCTCATCATGATGATGAGGCAGAGGAGGTATTAGGTGGCCAAGGATATGGTGAGACCATCGTGGAGAGACCTAGAAACTAGGTTTGAGTGATAGTATGTTAGTTTAGATTATTTTGATATACGTATGTGATATATTATTAGTGACATGTTACAATTTTTGGTTTTCCAAAGTAGATGGATGGAGAAGTAGCACTCACTAATCAAAAGAACACCCACCATGAGATCTTGGACTCCATGTTAAATGTCTAGGATACTATAGTGATGGAATATCCAAAAGCATCATCTGCACGAGGATTCAATGAGGTCCTTTCATTTAGTGGGTGAGGCATCTAGGAAATTGAGGAGATATGAGATACATGGGCACATGAGGTTACCGACAAAGTATAAATGTGATGCTACAGAGTCTATTACAGGTGTAAGCATCCTGGTATAGAGATAGGAAGCTCTCCTAACATATGCCAGAGAATTACTGACACAAATTACTTCACTAGAGGCCTAGTTAGTGAGAGTAAAGGGAGAGGCCTTGAATCCCAATCTAGGGCAACGTCCCTAGCTCAGACAACGAGGGTGGATAGCATGGACCCATTCAGCCCAAAGCATCAAGAGACACCCCCATGGGGTGAGGCTTGAGTAATATTATAGATGGGAGAGCCAAATCCATTTTGCATGATTTTTGTCGATGTATACTACTTTATTGATATATATATATGATTTTTATGACATTTGGATATTTGGGTGATGTATGTGATGATTTACTTATCATTTTCCTACTTTCCACATGTATGTATGTGATAATACCATGGTACTTAAGAATAATGATAATGTGATAAATAGGAAAATCAAGTGAGAAGGGGATTAGATAAGATAGCCCAACTGAGTTATGTGAAGAAGCCAAGAGAAAACAAGGCCAAGACATCCAATGGTAGGATCAAGGTGTGAATGGTGATGAATCCAAGTGGAGAAAACAACCCAAGCAAAGATGTAAATGATATATATTTGAGATTGTGTGATAAACCCAAGGGGGATCGAGAGCCCAAGGAGGATAGAGGATGTTTTGTAAAACCCAAGTGGGGCCGAGAGCCCAAGAAAAGGTGAGGGGTAAGCCCAAGGAAAGAAAATAGGATGTATCATGGGTGTTATAGATGACTAGCCACATGGGGGGAAAAATGATGCAATGTATCGGTGATAATATCATCAACTTGATTAAAGATGTGGTTTCAAGCACGTGTCATGAGGTCCTCAATGACATGTTGTGTAATAACCACTTGTTAATGGACTTTAGACCATGTGGAAAATAAGGTATCATTGATCCAATCCTCAAATGAGTGAGAACATCATGTTGAATAACATCCATAGTGGGATGAGGATCATAGTGAGGTGGTGGTCCATAGGTAGGTTGTGGTCTAGTTGGTTGAGGGAATGTGGTTGTTTTGAGAGGAATCAACTCCACATTTTCGATTATGAGATGGATTTTTGGGAATGGGACACTTACTACAAAGAACCTGGCAATCGGCGTCGGTGTGCACATAATACCATTATGAGAGAAAAACAAAGGATTTGAAGTGGAAGGTTATGTAACCTTTTGGTTTGGTCACATTTGACCTCGGCTTCAAGCTTCTTCATGTGGCATCGATAGGCTCTACAATCATAAACATCATTCCCCAAAGCCTCATGCCATGTGTAATATGGCTCGATTGTAGAGGAATGAGGATCCATAAGGGAAAGAGGTAGGGGGAGAGGTCTCATAGGCTGTAAAGGGCTAGTGAGAGTATTTGATGAGGGAATTAATGTGATGGGTGAGGATGGTGTTGATGGAGTAGTGTGTCACCCAATCATTGAGGCACAATAAATAGGATCATCACCCATGAGATCATCAATTTCATAGTCAAAGTTGAAACCTGATATTCTGTCAAGGAAAATGGGTCAAGCTAAGTCTATGTTGGTATGTGAGGGTGTGACTCGGTGGAGAAATTGAGGCTCGGGCACACAAGTGGGGAAGAATTGTCAATTGTATTTGGGGGTTCCTCTTATAATAAGATGATGTTCACATCATGAGTTATATTTTTGCGTAAGGTTTCTTGGTAAGCATAAGACTTCCCAATCACAAATCTAGGTGTAGATAGTTAGATGGGGATCATCTAAGGTGTAACCATCATCGTAATCTGATATAGAAGCATCAACTACACAAGAGATGATTATGGTCTCAAGTTGGACCATACACTCCCATGGGGGTTGTGGTGTTTGTGAGATAACTACGAGAATCGAAGGCTCCTTCTGAGGCCACAAGGAAGGAGGAAGCTGAGATATGATGAGTTCAGAAGAAGATCAAAAGTATTGATTCTAAGGGTGACTTCATTGGGCTCATCATCATCGATTCCAAGAGATTGGGAGGTGTGCACCGACCAACTTAGGATGACTGACATTTCCATGAAAAGAGTATCTATAGGGTAGTTAAAAAGTGTTGATATTCTGAAAGGGATTAGTGATAGTTCATCAAGTGTGGGAGCTTGTATTTCCCCTTTTTTTGAAGTGTATAATAATTCTAAAGCGATGGTGTCCCCTTAAATCTTATAAATAGCTCCCTTATGAGATAAATTCACACACGGCATGCGGAATAAGAAATTTCATGCATGTGATGAGTCCAAGGCCACCCTAGGAGAATGTTATAAGATAAGGGAAAATTAAATACCATAACTTTGATGTATAAATTCCTAGGGGGAATGGTAATGGGTAACAAAGATACACCCATCGAAAGCATATGTCGGTGGTCATATCCTTAGCAAGTGGTTTGTATGGATTTTAGGTTATTGATAGAATCACCAAGAGCCTTTATGAAATCTAATGAGGCCACACACGTTCCTATTTCCTCATCAATGAGAGCATGCTTAACTGAAGTGTGACCAATTTGAACTAAAATGAAATATGTCGGATCATTTGCATGAATAAGGAGCTCATCCCGAGATCATAGAAGAGATGGGAATATAAATGCATAAATGAGCATATGTGGTTAGATCAATATGAATGGAGATATCCTCACATTATCGGTGGATAATTTCTTCCAAGCCGTGTAATGTAGGATTTCCTCCAAAGAGGAGAAAAGGGATGTTCATGTAAAGAATGTGATCATGATATGTTCACGATGGTGAGGTTACGTACGCATAAGTTCCAAGAAGGTAATTGGACCAGGAATTTGGGCAAGTGCTTTAAGAGGATTCCACTCATCAATATTGGATTGTGTAGTAGGTTTAGAGTAATGAGAGTCCATAGAAAAAGATCCAAGGAATAGGGGGAAGTTAGAGAGATTTCTAAAACTAATTTTTGCTTAATTCTATGCCATCGGTCCTGTAAGTTTGATTTTCATAGGGGTTGATGGTGTCCGTGAGATAGAGATACATATCCAGACACAATCGGCCCTATAGGAGAATTTCCACGAGGGAATCGATCGACATATGGAGGAGGAAGTTTTTCTTTGAGGATATTGATTCTAAGGTACGAAAAGGATATATGACCTATGTCTTAAAGGTTGGAATGTTACATGATATTCTAGTTCTATATAAGCTATGACATATTTTACATCATTAATTACAACCATGTTTTTAGGAGGGTAATCCATGTCAACTACATTGGTTATAGTGTTCTCTTGCTTCTTATAACTTTCAAAGTGACATCATGATTGGGCATAGGATTAGAGAATATTTTTTAGCTTTTCATTAGCTTAGTTGATGGCTTCATGATGATCCTTCTTTTAATTCACATCATGAACCTTAACCGCTTTGGTCAAATTATCGTGAGTGATGGCATTATAATCAAAGTTGGCTCATAAGAAGAAGTTGATGGAAGCCATTCAAAGTGTACGAAAATTCTCATGTGTGTGACCCAATTATCGTGCCACCAAAAAAACTTACTCTCATCATGTCAATGAGGAATGAGTCGAGAAGGATCTAGGATTGTGGTAAGCAAATTAGGAAACCGATGCTTTAACTCTTCCTTACTCAATGGTTGATGAAAGTTAGGTTGGTTTTTTTATTGTTAGGTTGTTGGTCAATATTGAAAATAGTTCTATTTGAAGAAGCGATAAGAGGAAGAGTATCTAAGACTCCATCATTGTCATGGCATTCTTATTTTTAAAACATTGAAGGATTTGGACTTATTTGTTAGTTTGTGCCTTAGAGGAGCCTTCTCAAATTCCCTCATGAGCTAGTCTTACCCTTTGGCTTGTTCAAAGGCCTCTTCATGGAGATAGGAGAAAATACCTCACCTTATACTGAAGGAGACGTTTAAGGGCTTGTAAGAAAATTTGAAAGAGGTTATCATTGGGCACGTTATGCTCTGGTAATGTGGATAGGTTCTTCTATGCTTGATAAAGGCTTGTGCTAATTCATTTTCATCTTACTGACAATTGATGAAAGTTTTGATATTATTTTTAAATAGATCGTGATATTGGAATTTGTTTACTAGGGTTGTCACTAGGGACTCTAGCTCAACTATAGAATTAGGAGGAAAAGTATGGTACCAATCTAAAGCATCTCCATTAAGTGTCTTTGTTAAGATTTTGGTGGAAACATATGAATTTTCCTAATCCATTCTTTGTAAAGATTTCCAAAGGCCTTGATATGAAGGGTGGGATCGGTAGACCTGTCATAAGAGATAGATGGAACAATGCCACCAATATCCATGATTTAACAAAAATAAACTATAGGAGTGTAGATTTACTTTGTTAAATTATTATGTATGCTACAACAAATAAATATGACAATAAAGTACAACAATGACTCAAGCAAATAAGAAAAGGAAGTAAAACCCTAAGTGTAATAGAGAGTTAGGTTACTTAGCTGATTTTGCAATAATCCTGGCAAAGGTGTGTGAAGGTAGAAGACTAGAAGAATGGCATCACAGGACCTCGAAATCAAACCTAGAAAAGTGTAGGAGTGCAAGAGGAATAGGGACTAGGGCACTGGATCGGTACTAGGGTTCTAGGCGTTAGGATCCCTTCCTAGTGTCGTGGTCTACATAGGATCTCTGGGGATGAATTTCATAGGGTCATTGGTTGATTTGAAACCCTCATTATTTTTCATTAGATGATCATACTATGATCGATTATGTCACTAATAACTGCTGTAATAAAGAGATCACCCGCAAAACCCTCAAAATAACATCAAATATAAAAATAAAGATGCAAAATGAGGGGTCAAATTGTCCTTAGTTTTCAAATAAGTGATCTTACGACTGAGCGATGCACTACATCTCAGACCCAATTTAGTTCTATGTGTGTTTGTGGAATCGCCCTAGATGTGGCTCTTGTGTATGTCACACTTGATAGCAAACAAAGTAGCTAGATGTAAAAAGATGTAATAGATGTGTGCATGGAATAAAATGAACTTCCCTCTTATGCGTGTGATGCAGAAAACTAGCCCTTGTCCCTTGTAATGGTGTTAGATGAATGCAAAGATGCTCTTGAGTGTTTGTGAGATGTAACCTTAGGTGATAGTATAGATTCTTAGAGCTTGGTCCTTTAATTTGGTCACATAAATTTATATTTATATGCTTCTCTTGTTCAAATTTTGTAATTGATCACTAAAAGGTCGACCCCTAAGAGATAGGGATGCCCAATAGATAGAGACCCAAAAAGGAGTGAACAAAGTACAAAGAGGTCTAGGGCACCTAGAGGGGATGATGGCACCAGGCGGTGGCGTCTTGGTTGGGTACTAGTGTAGAGCTAGAAAAGGTGAAGTATGAAGGGTCAGACTAGGCAGTGAGGTCTGTAAGGCCAAGAGGGAGGCTAGAAAGGAAACTAAGAGGCCAAGTATAATGATCAATTAATACTTTTCTCCGTAAGAATCATATGAATAGTAGTATGTGATTAAGACCTAGTAATGTACCCAAAGTGCATGATTTAGTGTCTACATTTTCCCCCACTTTATGTTGGTGAGTGAAATCTCGGTAACATAAAGTAGATAGAGATGTGTACCTGATAACCATGTAGATTGATGTAGAAGAGCGTGTCGAGACAAGAAAAGTGTGGAGTGATAAAAAGTGTGAAGCATGGATGCTAAAGAAGAGGAAGTAAAAAGAAAAGTGATGAATAATGACCCTAGGGTGAAAACACACATGTAGATGTGATGTTGTACATGTTATTGATGATGTGCTTGGAGCATGATGGTTATGTGTTGATGTTTACTACGCTTCCCATAAGGATGAACCTGCAAAAGAGAAGAACAAACAAGTAGTCAAATATGTGTGTATATATGTAAAAATGCATGTAAAAGTGTGTAAATATGTGTAAAGTAGAAAAAGGAACATGTGCACCTGATCTGTGATGAGAAAAAGTGATAGAAAGGATCTGAAGATGTTGATGAAGAGTGAGTTTTTCAGGTGATCTCACGCCACGACAAAAGTAGTGTAGGGAGAAAGGTCTAGTATTATTCTCCAACCTTTGATTATTTCTCAAGTAAAAACACCATTGCAGATGGTGTGTACAAGTCCGGTGTGATCAAATGTGATTGCCAGTGTTGAAGGATTGCCTACCTTGTGAAAATCCTTTGTGACAATGCTAAAAATTGTACTAAACGAAAAATGTTGTGTATGTGCCCTCTGGTCTCGGGTGCCAGGAGAGGAAAGAAGCACCTAGACATAATTTTGATTCTAAGCACTAGTGTTTGTGTTGAAGTAAGGACCCAAGTCTAATTCTAAGCTCTTTCTAAGTTTGTAGACTATGTTGACTCTATGTTGTAATGTATTGAACTGTGAGTGTAGATGTTGAATCTGTGATCTAACAACCGAATGGGGTGATTGTTTCACCAATATATTCCCCCTCTTTTGGGGTGCATGTGACATCGCTAGGAGGATGTGGCCCAAAAGAGGACCCCATGTTGAATTGATACCGATATGTAGGAGGGAATGTGCTTGGTAGAAACCAAGGCACATGCAAACAAGTGGCCATAAGATAAGTGTCAGTGTAAACAAGCATGTATATAGAAAATAATGTAAGCTACCAAGCAAAAAGACAATGTAGACCTTGAAAAGTAGGTTACAAATAAGGGACATCACTCACAATTTTTCAATACAATCGATGCCACAATGGTCGAAAGCATACAAAGTGTGAACACAAAGACCAAGCATAGAAATATGGCAAATCTCATAAACAATGGTAAGAAAACATCAGATAACCATGGTGGTAAATAGGTCCTGCAAGGAAAATGTTGCACATGAAGCACCCATTAGTATGTTATAAAGATATAGAGTATGTCAAAGCATGTATAATCGATAGAGTAGTGTGTTATGTATAATAATGAAATAATAACACCTGAAATGTGTATGAATGTGGATGCCCCCAGAGTCATTGTGGGACTGGTATGAGGTATTGCACCAAGCATCCTTGTTGCGTGTAATGATTTGCGTAAAGTCTGCACGATCACAACTAGAAATCAAGTGAACGCACATGTGTGTATGATAAAGATAATGACATATAAGATATTTATCTAGCATGTGTAATAAAGTGTACATGTAAGCATAAGTGAGTAAGAACTATGTACAACCAAGATATGTAACATGTTATGGATGAGATGGAATGGAATGCAATATGTGAGTGTGATAGGTGTGACATTCCCCGAGTGTGGATGTATGCATGAGTGAATTGTAGTTCATTTATAAAAGACCCCTCAGTAGTCAAGAATGAACCGTATAACAAGAGTGCGTCATCAGGAAATGGTTTGAATGATGTGTTGTATACGAGAAAGAGTGAATATTGAAGCACAAAGCATAAATTATAGAATGATATTGTGTGTTGTGTAAGATTGAGTGAAGAAGTGTAGAATAATATGAGGAATATGATAGAAGTATTGATTATGAAGCGCATATTTTATATTGTAGAATAAGATAGCATTGTGTGCTAGAGTGATTATGAATACCAAGCATTGAAATGTAGAATGATTGTTAGAAAGATTGATCATGATAGTGTAAGATGGCGTGTCTAGGATGCTTGAAATATTTGAACATGAATTTGAAGTGTACGATGTCATATGGTGTGATTGAGGTGAGGTTCAATTTAGATTTAACTCTCAAAGTGATTGAGTATGAACTATGAGACTAGAGTGCATCGTTGGGTAGTGTGCATTGTAAAGGTTTGATCATGATGCATAGAGTGTAGAATATGCTAGAATGATGTAGATTGTAAGTGTGTAGGTGGAATGTGTCCAATGTAGAGACATATAGTGTGCAGCACAAGATATATAAAGTGTGTAGAATGAGCAGGTGTAGAAAGCACAAAGTGCGTATGATGTGTAATAGATGCAAGGAGAGGATGTAGGAAGCACACAACATGTATGATGTGTAGGAAGAAGAAGATTTCGTAGATGTGAAATGTGTAGTGTGTGAGGTTCATGTGTATAGTATGCCCTTAACAGTCAAGCGTGAACCTATACAAGAGTGTGTCACAGGGTAATGACAATACAAGTATTATATCAAGTTGTGTAAGGTCACTCGAAGATATAAAATATGAAGCACAGATAGTAATAGTAGTAAATGATAGCCACTGTTAATGTTAGGAGGGGAGAATAAGTGTGATGCCCCCAAGTGTGTAAGAGATGGAGATCTAATCGATGATGCTAAGGGGATCGATGTAAGGAGTAGTTTCCTTGAAAAAAGTGATTGGACATTGAAGTGAGGATTTGTGAGGGGCCTCGAGTTGTGGAAGTCAAAAGAGGCTAGCTAGATATTTTTCATCTTACTTAGTGAGTGGTTGTTTATTTGGTAATGTTAGAAGAATTGAGAGGAGAAGATTGGTGATTTTTAAAGGTAGTATCTTAGTTCGACTTGGTAATGTCGTAGATAAGTTGAGTGGATGAGGAGTTGGACCGACCTTAAGAGAAGGTTGCATAGTTTGAATGGGAAGAACTTCACCGCCAAAGAAGGCACTATAGAAGTGATATCATGATGCTCATTAGACATAGAAGGAGGAGATTTAGGATCCCATTCGGATGTAGCATTTATAAATGGCCATGCAATAGAATGTTGTGCGGTGAACTAGAGAAACCCTTTACACTCAAGATGTTTGATTCTTAGTTGTAAAGCATAACAATCATTGTCATTATGTCCATTGATTCGATGATAATTGCAAAATGGAAGACCTTGATATTTTCCGATCGATAAGGAGGATAGCCTTAGTAGTAGTTGGTAAAGTGATCAATTGATGACTAAGAATCTCAATAAGAATATCATGTTGCTTAACATTATGATCAAAGGTGAGAGGATTTGGTAATGGTATAACTTAAGGCTCACCTTGATATGAGCACATGTAGAAGACATAATGAAATGAGAAGAAAATTAGAAGAAGAACTTGTTGGTTTAGAATGATCGTGGATTCGACACCCACAGGAATTTTTGTAAAATAAAGAATGCAAGCTTGAATTGAATCCAATATGTGTCCGAGACTCTCGAAGGCTAGGGTTATGATAGATGATGGAAAATAGGACATTTTGTGTGGAGATATCTTTTCAAAGACCATGGAGTCTAAGGGAACATCTTGACAATGGGATGCAAAGCTCTAAGGAATGAGGAACTTTACGGCTCCATGATAGAAGAAAGATTCCAAGCTATTCGATGAGATGGGTTCCCAAAATTTTACAAAAATAAACTAGAGGAGTGGATTTACCTTGTTAAAAAAACCTAAAATCTAACTACAATGACTTCAAGCAAATAAGAAAAGGAAATAAAATCCTAAGTGGAGAAAAGGTTACTTGCATTTCAAAATAAACCTAAGCGAAGGTAGAAAGGAGGTGATGAAACCAATCCCGAGAGGAAGTGTGATTTAGGAGGACAAGGACCCGTTTAGATGCAAGATTAAACACGAGAGCCTGGAGATGAATTTTGTCAGAAGGCGTCCCTGATCCAAAACCTCATGATGATGATCATGATCGTTAATAACCTGCAAAAAAGATATGTAAAACCCTCAAAATAACATTAAATACTAAAAAGAAAGATGAAAATATGAGAGGGTTTAAAAAGTGATCTTAATCAGGCAGTACTACATCTCGTAACAATGTAGTATTATTGAATCATGCCTCGTGGCTCTTGTTTATGTCACATTTATATCGAGAAAAGTAATTAGATGTAAGAAGAAACAGATGTGTGCATGGAATAAAAAGAACTTCCTCCTATGTGGTGATGTACTTGAAAAGCCCTCTCCCTTATAATGGTCTAGATGAATGCAAAGATGCTCTTGAGTGCTTGTGAGACCTAATGTGATAGATAGATGCTTAGAGCTTGGTCCTTTAATTTGTCACATAGCTTTATATAAAGAGATTCTCTTGACAAATTTCTTAATTGATCACTAAAAGGAGCTAAGAAAGGGATGGGAGAAAGGACCCAAAAAGGATGAGCAAAGTACAAATAGATTTTAGGGTGCCCTGAGGGCCCTGGAACCACCTCCGGCCAAGTGATTTATAGAGCTAGAAAAGGTGAAGTATGAAGGTTCGGACTCGAATGAGGTCTATAAGGCCAAGAGGGTGAAACTAAGTGGCCAATCATGATCAATTAGTACCCGTAAAAAATATGGTATGTGATTAACTGTAATGTTTTACATTTAAGAACTTGTTCCCATACTAATTAAAGATGGATCTTGTTGGAATTATCGCAAGTTCGCATAGGGAGGCACCCCATGCCCATTTGGAAAAGGAGGGGCTTTACCCCAACGAAAAGTCCAACCTTGAATTTGGAGCGAATCATCATAGCATATTGTTGTTGGCTCATTTTGTCAATGAAAGAATGAGGTGGTAAGGTCAAAATTAGAGGTAGTTTTAGATGAACCTATTTCAACATTTTTCCCCTTTCTTCCATATGGTCAATTTGTTTAGAAACAAATTTGAGTTTATTTCCCTTGTATTCGAAGGTTCGGGTTTTCCTTTGAGGGTGGTCAAAAGCATCATCATTTTAGATTTCGGGTTTGCAAGAGGATGCCTCGGTGCTCCATGATGTTTGATGAAACTCGTGCTTTGAAACCCGCAATGTAATCCAAGGACCTATTACCAAATTTCCTTTGTTGAGAGGAGGTCCGAAAATCGGAGGTATGATACACTTGCATATGCAAAAATCGGGTTTTGGGTGGAAGGTGGCGCATACATGTTTTCGCCATGTGCTTTTCCGTTCCAAAGGCATTTTTCGAGAAAATAGAGACAAATGAGATTTCAAAGGGGATGGTGTATGTGCATATGGGTTTTTAATATTTTGTGGGTCTTCGGGTATTTAGATAAGATCCTTCCGAGATGGATGTCCTTCTCGATCGGTAAGGTATGTTTCACATCGAGTTCACATGCTCTATTTGCCATGTTCCTCAATATCGCACTCCTAAATCATCCACCGATAAGGGTATTGAGGAAACGAGTGAAACACACATGTTTTACATGGGGTAGACTTAAAGGGGCCACAATGAACCTAGGGAGCATATCTATAGGGACATCCTTACGACTCTGTTAATAGGTTTCATGTTTCGTGTTTCCCGAGAACTTGTATATATCCGAAATAAAAGAGATGATAACTAAGGATTTGATATGGGTAAGACTAGCATCCAAACATTACAAAACTAGGCTAACACAACCTGAAGAATGAAATGAACTTATCTATGCAAAATGATGAGAAATTTTCCAGACCACTTGCGACATGTCTCATCGATGCATCTATTTCTAAGAAAACACAAAGAGATTCGTTATTAGGTGGATAAGGGGAACATCGCTCTTGTCCTAGACTCATTATAGGTGACCTAATATTGTTAGAAACCATCCATGATGGAAGAGTTTATAATTACTAAAATTTGGAGGTAAATATATTCAATGAACTATCTTATGAGCCTAAAAGGTGAGCGTCTTTGGTGATGGTGGATTTTAGAAATTTAGAGATGTGATCATGGATTCCATAAGTGATGAAAAGAGGTAAGGTGTCATGATGAGTGAAAATTTGATCGTAATATGGAAAAATAAAAGTGATGAATGCAAACCTTGAATTGATGTGCATGAGACCTAAGAAGATAAGAATACCTAGTGCAAGGAAAACTAAGGCCAAGACCAAATAGTGATATTCTTTCATGTACCATCTCTTAACCCATAATGGTTAAGTGAATAATGCATTAGATGACCCTTAAGGCACTGTCTACAAATAGATGCATCAAGTGACCCTTATCTCGCACAAATAAAATTGTTAGTAACATGTATGAAAGATGAAAAGTGAAAAATTAGGTGTAAAGAAGAAGCTCTCAAACAATAATAAAATGATCTCATGAATTAACATTTATTTGTTTTTGTTTTTGTAAATAAACATAAAACAAAAAAAGAGAAAAAATCTTGTAAATTGATATATAGGGACTTCTAACAATATTTCATAATGAGATAAATCCAATAAAATATTAGATTGCAAGAAAAATAACAAGACTAATAAATAGTTATAAAAATATCAAAAACAATTGCATGAGTAAGAGCCCTTGAAAAAAAAATGTGTTATATAAATCAATAAATCGTCTTACTCTGCCTAAAAAGTTGCACACATACAAATAACATTTAATAGTATAACTCTAATACCATGTGATAAATAATTTCAATATCAAATACTAAAATATTGAATCATAAGTAAATTAAATTCAATGAAATTAATGGAAGCATAAAATGTGCTATATAAGAGTGGTGTCCCAAAGATTTCACTTAGAAATTTTGGGGTACCCCTTTAAAATTTTAAGTCTTTTAGCCTTGTGATAATTTGTGTTCATGTTGTTTGTGTCCCCTTGAATAGGCCTTTGTTGTTTTGATTGTTGCCTTGGATCATTTGCATTGTATGATTGCTCTAGATTTCTTTAGAAGGTTGCAAGAGGTTGCTTGGAAGCATTGGAAAAATACCCATTTGCCCAAAATTGATCAAAAGCTAAGTATTTAGCCTATTAAGTAATTAGAATTTTAAAGATGCTTTACTTCTTGGTTTATATGAAGTCCTCCCCTAAACCCCGATTTGCACTATACTAGGTTGGTGGGTTTTTATTGTTGCTTTACTTGTCAAAAGCAATGAAGTAAAGCTTCCCCATAAACCTGATTTGCATTGTTTTCTTCTTTCGCACAAATTTGATGCCCCTCTACTTGTCAAAAGCAATGAAGTTAAGCTATTGAGAAATCCCGTAAAGAAGGAAGTAAGTAATTGGGGTCAAATTCCCTTGCAATCTGATGGGAAACATTAAAGTAGTTGTTAAAACCTGCAATACAGTGGGAAATAATAAAGCAGTTGCTAAATCCCAGAATACATTGGGAAACAGTAAAGTAGTTGTTAAATCCCGTAATACGGTGGGAAACAGTAAAAAAGTTGCTAAATCCCATGAAGATAAAGTGGGAAAAATAAATCAATTGTTAAAACCACAATACATTGGAAAGAAGTAAAGCGATTGACTTTAAAACCCACAATACATTGGAAAAACGCAGTCTTTACTTTGAAAACCTGATTGGCCATAACTTTTGACCAAGTGCTCTGTTTTTTGAGATCTTGGACTTTCCAGAAATATCTCAACCTACTCTATACCATGGAATCATGAAAATCATATTTAGATTGGGGTAAGTGGGAGAAAAATGGAAAAAACATCTCCAGCACATTAATGAGAAGTAAGGCGTAGTAATGGGGGTCAAAATCCCTATAAGAAGGGAATTTCAACAACTCATTACTTCATTAAGCAAAAATAAGTAAAGTAGTTGCTAAAACCTAAAATATAAAGAGAAGTAAGTAATGGCACTTCAAAACCCTATTGGCCATAACTTTTGCTCAGGTGCTCTATTTTTTGAGATCTTGGACTTTCTGGAAATCTCTCGACCTCCTCTAAACCATGGAATCATGAAAATAATTTTTGGTGGGAGTAGATGGAGAAAATCGGAAAAAATTTTCCCAGCATTAAATGAATAGTTCCAGAAACAAGTCTACTACCGAATTTAATGCAGTATGGGAAATTTTCTTCTTTAAAAAAAGGGAAAAAAAGACCGAGGTTCTACATCTGGAATAACTTCTTTATTTCTCTTCTTCTTCTTCTTCTTCTCTTTCTCATGTTTCGACAATGTAATAAAGTAATCGAGCTTAATTGTAAAACTTAAGTAATTTGGTTAAAATTCATTACTTCAAGTTGTTTGAAAAATTCAATTACTTATAAATATGTGGCATACTAGAACATTCAAATATCATGTGTGCCAAGAAATGAGAGATTGAGGAGTAAAATTCTCAACTAAGAGTAGATTTATAGGAGAAAATTATCAACTAGATTTATAGCAAGCATGTGGAAATGCACAATTAATTTCTCATATTTGTATCTTCTTTCTAGATGTTATAAATAGAGAGGAAGCCTATGGGCCTAATGATGGAACTTTTTGGCAACCAATTATTGTAATTTTATGCAAGAATTTAAAGATCTCAAACTTTTGTTGAGATTATTGAATGTTCTTTGTATAACTTGGTTGGAATTGAATAAGAAGAAGGTGGAATTTTTGGAGAACTTTTTGTTTGAGAAGTCTTGTTGTGCATCCCATGAGGATTTTATGGTAAACTTTGTGTTACTTAAAATCTAAATCTAGATTAATTTCTTTTTCATTTTCTAAAATTATGACATTTATAAAAGTGTTTATTTATTTTGTACGGTTGCAATAAGCTCTATAATCTACTTATTGCAAAGTACATTTCCCTTTCCTCATTGCTGTTATAATTCTATATTTTCATTTCTCTTCTTTCCCACACTATTCCCAAAACACACAGTTGCTTACTTGATGTAAAATTTCAAGTTATGGTTCATGAGCTTTGTAATTAAAGTAATACCCCCAGAAAATAATTAGAATAAATAAATACCTTGCATAGGAGCTTCATTGTTAAATGAAGGGGATTTATCCCATGACTGCCTAGGTTTGTGTGCATAAAATCTAGCCAACATTTTTGGTGACTCTGACTTAGGGAATGAACAAATAATGTTGATCTCTTGCCTATCCCGTGAGTCTTTTTTTAATAAAAAAAAAGAAAATATGAATCCATATATAAAGAAAAATATTGGAGACTTCGTATCTCCTTTGTTCTATTGTTTATTTCTAGGGTCAAGATGGAAAGAATGATGTATACTAAAAAATAATGCTCTCTAAATAAATTTCATGCCTTTGCAACAACCACAAGCTTTGGTTCCTTGGGGTCCACTATTGGCCCTCTTGCATTGGTTCAATCCGCTACATGACTTAAATTTCACATGAGGATCACATAAGAATTTCCCAAAATTAATGGTGATGGGAAAGCAACACGGATGATCATATAGCTACATTTTTTAGCTTTTGGAGTTTGGAGTGCCTCATGAAGATGTATTTGTTTGAATGTTCATTGAGATGCTTCATGGTCCTGCCACGAGAATGGTTTTATCACCTTCCGCATGCATGTATCACCAACTAGGCTACTATGAGAACATGGTTTGAAGCCAGATTCAAACACATAGAAGATTCACATGCTTTGTTAGCACAACTCACCCAGATGAAAAAGAACCGCATGAACACATGAGGGATTTCATTTCTAAGTTTCAAAGGATACTTTATAAGATTCCTCCTATTGCTTCCCTTAGTGATGAAAATAAAAGGTATTTTTCATTAATGCTTTGTTACCTGAAGTTGGTTATCAACTACGTAGAGAACATGTCCTGCTAACTTTTTGGCAGCTCAAAACATTTCTATCAAAGTAGAGGATGATCTTATCATGGTAGGTAAAATCAAGCATTCAACTCCTAAATTTGAAGGTTCTACTTCAACTAGTACTTTTTCAAATATTATTGTAAATATTAGAAAATGATATGTTACAGATAAAGAAGAAAATGGTGCAAGGTAACAATGTTGCTCCTATTAGAAATGACCACCTACATGGGAACCACATTGTTGTTGCTCCTCAAAGAATGGAAATTGAATTTGCTCCCAAGGAACAATGTAGGAGTGAATGAAGAAGATCAAGTTGTTGTTGACTATGATCCACCTGAAGACCATGATTTTGTAGACCTACTAGTGACTCCAACATTGGCTACTTAGACTATGAATAAAAAATGAGGTTGATTTCTTATCAGATCTGGAAGATTTCATTGAAGAAGAAGAAGCCCATTGAATTCACTACTTATGCATTTTCATCATCTATCTTCTAATACCAAAAGCCTCTTGCTGTAGAAAACTCCCACAAAAATCAGCCATGGAGGAAATGGTCAAAGAAATTTTGTTGCCCAAATCATTTTGCATGAGGAGAGCCATGATGAATCAATTGTAAAATAAAAATTCATCATGGAGAAGGAAGAGTTTTTGTAGATTTTTTATGGAAGAAAAACAAGGATCAAATCGAATTACATGTAACTTTATTCATGGAAAGGAAATTCTGCATAATGCCCCCATTCATGGGGATGAGCTTCAAAGAAATGGAAAATCATGAGGATTAGGCCTTGCCCAATAAGATATCTAGCTAGTTTAGAGCCACCCGAGGAGTTAAACCAGTCATGCTTATTTCAGAGCATGAGGATGAGCTACAATGCACCAAAGATCAACCTGCAGTACCTCTCAAATCCAAATACAGAACAACTAAAGAGGTATTTATTTTATTTTTGTTGTTGATACTTTGGTAAGAAGGGTGGAGAACTAACTTTAGAATAGTTTTTCTCTCTTGCTAAGGACCATGTTCAATGCAAAATCAATTACATGGTCTAAGTTTGTGAGGAAAGGCAATTATTTCTCCCCTGTTGCAAGATTCATTTGAGCTTCCTTTTGCCTCTGGTTAAAGTAGAGTAGGTAGTTTTGTTTTTAGAAAAATAAGTTTCTTGCACACTCTACATGTTTCCACTTGGGACATGTATGATTTTACATGTTTGTATATAGTTTTTGTAAGTTTTTGTTTCCATGTTTGGTTCTCTTTAGGATCAAATCAGATAGTTGGAGTAGTTTTGAGCTTTATTTAGAGCTCCACAGATCATTTTTCAGCTAGCAGTCATTAGGTAGTTCTAGTTCGGTGCTAAAGTTCATCACAGATTCAAGAGGTAAATTTTCAAAGGAAAAGATCAATTTCTTCAAGGTTAAACTCAACTCCATAGCCCAATGGACAAGACTTGAAACCAGAGATGTTGGGATCTCATCTCCATTTCTTCCATTCTAGCAGAAATAAAGATGTCCACAGATGGAGCCAATTGGTGTCCCTAAAGATTTCACTTAGAAATCTTGGGATACCCCTTTTAAAATTTTATTTCTAGAATTTTGAGGAAAAGGTTCTTGGAAGCACTTGGAGAAATACCCATTTTGTTGTCTTGAATTCCCTAAAAAGATAAGTACTTATCTTATTTAGCAATTGTATTTCTCAAATTCTCTTCAAAAGTTCAGTAAGAGGTTCCTTTGGAAAATTGATAAATACCCATTTGCCAAAATTTCTAAGTTCTTTAAAAAGCTAAGTATTTAGTTCTATTAAGCAATCGGATTTTTAAAGTTGACACCACTTTACTTTATGTAACAAGTAAGAAGTCCTCCTAAAAACCCATTTTGCATTATTCTACTTCTTAGCATTTTAGAAGTTTTTTTGTTTTTTATTAAAATCAATAAGTAAAGTATTTAAAACCCATAAACCTGATTTTTTGTTTTAGTTTTGTGCTGTAAATGATTTACTTTACTTTATAAAAGCTTCTACTTGTCAAAAAAGCATGGAAAAATTAAAGTATTGAAAAAGAAACTTTGCAAAAAGAAAGTAAGTTTTGGGGATCAAAATCAAAGAATATAGTTGGAAATAGTAAAGTAGTTACCTAATTAATTGTCAATACACCATGGGAAATGAAAGAAATAATTTAAATCCCACAATAAAGTAAAAAAGTAAAACTCATTTGCTAAATTCCAATAACTAAGAGCTTAAAGTAAATCAATGTTACTAAAAATCTTTACTATACATGGGAAAAAGTAAAGCAAGTTGAATTGCTTAAACCCGTAAATACAAAGGAAAAGTAGTGTTAAAGTAGTTTTAATGTGGCAATACACTTAAAACAACAATGTTACTTGAAAACCCAATTGGCCATAACTTTTGATCAGTGCTTTGTTTTTGAGATCTTGGACTAAGAAAGAAAATATCACGACCTACTCTATGCCATGGAATCATGAAAATCGATTTAAATGGGGGTAAGTGGGAGAAAATGGTAAAAACGTATACACCACATTAATGAGAAGTAAGGCAGTAATGGGGGTTGAAATCCCTATAAGAAGGAATTTCAAAAACTCATTACTTCATTAAGAAAAATAAGTAAAGTAGTAGTCATTTAAAATATGGGAAATACAAAGAGAAGGTAGTAATGGCACTTTGAAAACCCTATTGGCCATAACTTTTTCTCATGTGCTCCATTTTTCAAGATCTTGGACTTTCTGGGAAATATCTCAACCTCCTCTACACCATGGAATCATGAAAATCAGTTTTTGGTGGGAGTAGATGGGAGAAAAGGGAAAAAAACTCCCAACATGAAATGAATAGGTTTGTGAAGTCTAGTGCTACCAAATTTAATGCAAGTATGGCAATTTCTTCTTCAACAAAAAGGGGAAAAGAAAGAATGAAGGTTCTACATCTAGAATAGCTTCTTCATTTTCTTCTCTTCTTCTTCTTCTTCTTTTCTTCTTTTAATTTTTGACAATGTAATAAAGTAATCAAGCTTAATAATTGTAAAACTTTAGTAGTAATTTGGTTAAAATCCATTTACTTGAAACTTGTTTAAAAAATTAATTACTTATAAATATGTGGAATAAAATTAGAACATTCAAAATATCATGTGCCAAGTAATGAGAGATTTGAGGAGGAAAATTCTCAACTACTTGCAGATTTGTAGATAGCACATGTGGAAGGCACAATTAATTTCTCATATTTGTATCTTCTTTCTAGATGTTATAAATAGAGAGAGAAGCCTATGGGCTAAAGGATGGAAATTTTTGGCAACTAGTTATTGTAATTTTATGCAAGAATTTAAAGATCTCAAACTTTTTGTTGAGATTCTTGAATGTTCTTTGTATAACTTGGTTGGAATGAATAAGAAGAAGGTAAATTTTGGAGAACTTTGTGTTTGAGAAGTCTCGTTGTGCATCCCAGTGAGGATTTTATGGTAAACTTTGTGTTACTTAAAATCTAAATCTGGATTAATTTCTTTTTCATTTTTAAAACTATGTCATTTATCAAGTGTTTATTTATTTTGTATGAATGCAATAAGCTCTATAATCTACTTATTGTGAAGTACTTTTCCCTTTCCTCGTTGTTGTTATAATTATGTATTTTCATTATCTTCTTTTCTCGCACTATTCCCAAAACATAGTTGCTTACTTGTTGCAAAATTACCAAGTTATGGTTCATGAGCTTTGTAATTAAAGTAATACCCCTATAAAAATAATTAGAATAAATAAATATCTTGCACGGGAGCTTCACCATTAAATGAAGGGGATTTATGTTAAGGAAGAGACTTAAACACTCTTGAAGTTAAGTGAATAAGAATAAGGATTTGCAAAGTAAATGTAATCATTGCATTAGCCAACCTTCCAAGTGTGTGCCTAGTGTCACTATTTCTCATGAAGTGAAGGGAAGTGTGTGCAAAGTGGAAAAGGAGTTACATTTGAAATATAGCTTCAATATTCATTATAATAAGGATATCTCTTATAAGAAAAAGAGATGAAGGTTATTTGTCACCTCACATTATCTAGATTATGTTAATTAATAATTCACATGATATTAATAATACACAATAATGAGATATTTAATATACCAAATAAAGATTATACTCCTACACAAACTTTGAGGACAAAGGATTTTTTAAGGGGAGAAGCATATTAAGACCACTTCGCCCTAATTCTTTTATCTATATTGATTATTGTAATAAAAATTTGAATGCATATGATTTATAATATGTGTGTATTTATTACTAAGTATTCCACATGTACTAAAAAGTAATAGTTAGATGAAGTATAATAGTTTAAATATAGAACTTTTGTAAGAAGAGATGATATCTATTAAATATTATTGTATTGAACTTATTCAAAGGATATTCCCTAAAGAGGCCCAAAATTCTATAATGTGATTATGATCTTTTAATCCAATAAAGTTGTTTTCATTTCCATTCTTCTTTGCATATTTCTTTTATATGTTGGTAATGTACTAAATTGTTGTGGGCAAGTGCATACCAAAAATGAACACAAGGTTATAGTTTAGTTTTACATATCACTAGCATATAGATGGAAAAAAATTGTCAACAAGATCCTTGGCAATTTATTGTGATATTTGGTGGAGATAAGGAAAGGACATGGGATTCAATCCTTGTAGGTAAATTTTTCTTATAACATTTTGTAAATATGAGCAATCGGAAAGTCACATTTCTAGATTGTGTATAGAGTGAGTCCAATTAGATTTGTGGAGTTGTGTGACTTTCCATGAGAAGAAGGAATAAACATAGAATATGAATACTTTAAGCACTATGTGAAGGAGGTACATGAGCAATGCAAAAATAGCTAGAGCAGAGTAACGTATAGTATAAATATTGCAAAAACTTAACAAGAAAATAATTAGAATTTGAGGTTGGAAATGTGATTCTTATATACCTATGCAAGGAAAGGTTACCAAGAGGAATGTTTGAAAAACATGAGTGGAAGAAAATTATACCATGAAAAGTCTTAAATTTACAAAGAATGTTGAGCTTACATAGAAATTTTCAAGGGGATAAACATTTCACCTATCTCGTAATGTATAATAATTGTACTCATACTTTGAGGGAAAATGAGTGAATAAGAATACCTCTTAGAAGTATATTACAAACACCAAATACTAGAGCAGATAATCCAAGAAATTAAATATCTTTTTGATAAAATGAAAGTGAAAATAATGTGCAAAAAGGAGCATAAATAATATATGGTAAAATGGAGAGTTAGAGAAGTTGAGAATGCATCTTGGCTTAGTGAAGGGGATATTTCTAGACATGGTAATTTTGTTAAATACCTTTAAAAACATTCTTCATAAAGGGATCCATTTTATTATTAACATGGTTGATAGGTTCTTACCTTTGAGTTGCCGACTCTCAAATACAATGGGGCAGCCCTCTTGTATAAGCACTGCACCTATGCCACACCCTAAAGCATCACATTCAACAATGAAGGTTTTGGATAAATATGGGGTAGCCAGAACTAGAGTGGTACACATGACCTTCTTCAATTATTCAAATGCATGAATTACTTCATCATTCTAATGAAAAGAATCTTTCTTTAATAACGTTATGAGTGGTGTTGCAATTCTAGAATAACTCTTCACAAATCTAAGATAATAACCCATAATCTCTAAAAATCCCCGAGGTTTTTAAGGGTTTTAGGAATCATCCAATCCATCATGGTTTAGATCTTATGAGGATCCACTTTTAACCCTTCATGAGACATAATATGACCCAATTATTCTACCTCTCTTACCCCAAAAGCACACTTGGAGGGCTTGGCATAAAGGTGTTGTTGTTCAAGAATGTCCAATACCTTATTGACATGATGTAAATGTTCCTCCCAAGTATTGTTGTAGATTAATATATCATCAAAGAATACCAGGAAAAACTTCCACAAAAATGGCTAAAATATTGAATTCATCAAACTCAAAGTAGATGGTGCATTTGTAAGGCCAAAAGGCATTACTAGAAATTCATAGTGGCCTTCATGTGTCCTAAATGTTATTTTATGAATATATTCATCATGAATTTTGATTTTATGGTATCCCAATCAAAGATCTAATTTTGTAAAATAAATAGAACCATGTAATTCATCTAACAAATCTTCAATGACAGAATAAGATATTTAACTTTCACCATGTATTTTTACACTCCACGTAGTTTGTGACACGTGTGCCAAACTCCATCCTTCTTTCTTACCATCACCACTGGACAAGAGTAAGTACACTAATTGTGGTGAATAATACTTTCTTCTAACATCTCTTGCATCATCTTTTCAATGTCACTTTTACAAATAAGGGTACGTATAAGGTTGAATCTTGGGTGGTTGGCTTCCTAGTACTAGTTGAATAACATGATCATGATATCTTATGTGAGGCAACACTTTAGGCATATCCCCAAAAATAAATAAGTCCTTATTAATAATTTCTTGTAGATCTAACGGTATAGTTCCTTTTGATGGTTGATCTTCTAGTTAAAATAGTTGTGCTACAAACCCATCATCACCCTTCTTAAGAACCTTCTCGCATTTGATGATAACTTACCAATTATGGATATTATGCCTACATCTCTCACAACTCAAAATTCATCTCTTCATAATGGAATCACATGAAAAATTCCTAGAAGTTCATCTCTACGATTCCAAATGTAGTAAGTCATTGGATGAGTCCTAAAATTAGGTTTGCACCCCTATTGAAATGGCATACATGGGACCATCTAGCAGGTAATATCCCATGGATAACTTAATCTTATGGAATTTTCTTGATAAACTAACTATACCACCATGACCTAAAAATTTAGGGTTGGATAAACAAAGCAACTTACAAGAAAATCCAACTTATGGTTGATGAAGTTGTAAGTACTTCCAGAGTCAATCGTACCATCACCCTTTGTTTCTTCATGAACCCAACTACCTTTAGGGTTTTTAAGGCGTAAAAATTCTAGAAATTGCATGATAAGATATAGTTGGTTAAAATTCCTTAGTCACGATATCATAAACCTATTCCTCTTCACCAAATTCTTCATCCCCATCCTCTTCTTATTTGGTCCTCAATATAGTATAATTTATTCTTAGCACATTTACTTTATTTACTTAATTTACTATCACAACTATAACATAGATATTTTACTCATTTTCCTTCAATTTTTGTGAATTCAATAGGGTAGGTTGTGGGAATGATGGTATTGAGGTGTTATGAACTCTCATGTTAGCAAAGTTATTCCTAATACATGGTAAGAAATTTTTCCTCTACCCTACATTCCATGACAATAGAATCAAAAATAGAGTGGATCAACCATTTATACTTAATGTTGGATTTGATCCTTGAGACCACCTAAGAAGAAATCCTTTAGATTGGCATATGAAATTATATCCACACACAAAAAAATCTCTAGAACTATTGAACATAATCATGTTTGTCATATCTTTTCCAATTTGCTAAAGTAGTTCTAAATACACACTACTACTATAATGCATTTACAACTCCTCCATAAACATTGGTCGAGTGACATAAAGGGCCTTATTCTTATTTTGAGTGCACAACCAAAAATACCAAGTGAATTTTTCTAATTCCAAATACAAGGATGTCATTACCACCTTCTTCCCACTTGGGAATTGATGCAAATCAAAAATCTCCATTTGGTTTATCTAAGTGATCGGGTCATTTCCATTGAACTTGTGCATTTCAATTTTTGGAATGGTATTATGCCATTGGCTAGAAGATCCACTAGGTTGTGCAGAGGATCCTCATTGGTTTGTGTGATTTGGATTCGGGTGCACATATCTTGAGGAACCCATGTGACTTGAAAGGGAATTCATGCCCATCTTCAAGCTTGAAAGAGTGTTCATCACCTCCTTTCTCATTGATTCCAACCCTGGGTCAGATTTCACTCTTCATGTCTTGAATGTTATTGATGTGCCTTCTTAGCTTAGTTGATCCACCATGATGAGCATATCATGGTCTAATGATAACTCTCAAGCCACTAGCAAGTGATCTTTGATTCCTTCCTATGTACATACACTTGTCCAAACCTTCATGCAATATTTAAGACTGAATTACAGTCATGTAATCAATGACAACTACTTCAATGGTGTACCAAGTATCTCAACTCAACTTCATCCTTCTATGAGCCCTCGGTCCTTCTATATGCATGTGCAAGACTCATTCAATGATTGTATAATTAATGACTTATCCTATAAAATTCAATATAGTGAGTCCAAATGATATGACTTCTTGTTAGGCAAACAAGGTTCTATATCCCTCGCTCCATGATATGCGACCTTGAAAATTTGACACTCTTTGTCCTTCCACTAATCTTGGTTTCACCTATTATCCATGGTATTCAAATGGAGATTCTACTAGCAAGTCTAGGCCACCATACATGTTTGAAGAATACCCCCCTTGGTAGTATAATACAATATAGATGGTTTGGAAGCTCCCACTAGAACTTATCACCTCTAAGCTATATACCCCACATGCATACAATACAAGATCATCAATTCACATGTCAGTACTAACCTGTACTATACTAGGTCCATAATTAACTCCATAATCTCCTTGAGTGTGATAGTCACTAGATATAAAGAGTACTAGTTATCATCTTGGCAAATTATAATCATGAATCAATGCCTATTATGAATGTTCAAGCCTCCTATCTTCCCATGCAAGACTATATCATACTTTACAATAGGATCATACTACAAATAGAATCATGAAACCATTTATACCTGGTCAAACATATTAATTACATCATATTAAAGATTTAGACTCCCTTACAATGTTCTAGCAATGGTCTTCAATTTGGGATCAGTAGTACTCGCCTCTTAAGCTTCTTAAGGCTCTTAGTTATGCTGTAATTCAAGGCCTAAAATGCTATTGGAGGGTTTCCATGATTTGTATGCATGCTCTACAAGCATCATTTACTATGTTTAAAGTGTTTCCAAATTTATATGCAATAGTTATTAGCACATTTCCCAAAACTCATCCTTCTCAGAACCTTTTCTAGTGACTTAGTACTGATCTTAAACCTTGTATACAGTCGGGCCTTGACTCCAAGGTAGTAGAAATTTCTTCATAAAATCCTCTCAAACCTCATTCCACTCCTTCATAGGGTTCTCGAGATCCCATTCTATATCATCCTTGTCCATGATCTATTCTAAATTTGTCAAAAATGACCAAACTGTCATGTCATAGGCTCTACTATGTTTACTCTCGATTTGCTCGAAAATACTATCAACTATATCTCTAAGCGTGATTGTCCAATCACCACAAAACTTTCAAGATCTCCTCGATTCATGTCAAGATAGAGATATTTTGAAATTTATAGCCCATTCCATCAGTATAGTCAAAGATCTCGGGAGGCCCTAATTCGAGCCCGAGAACCTATAATTTACAATAAAATCTTACCAAGCATTTTCAATATCTGCAAAAATTATGAATATGATCCTCATCACCTGCATACTCTTTCCACATTAAAGCCAAAAGATATTTACCATATAAATCCCATTGAGGGCTTTAGACTCATTTTCCGGTAGATTTCTTCAACAGTCCACTAAAAGCATGTTAAATCCATAAAAACAAATTCTTCCTTTCAATCATCATACATATTTCATTTATACAAGCTTTCTTTCCAATCCTTCCTCCATTGTGTGTTGTTTACCTATTCTAACTCCTTTAGAAGCTCAACTAGCTCCTGGGACACTAAGTCTACCCTAGGAAAGCTCAACCATACCTCTAAACATAGAAAATGTATGGATGATATTCATCCTATACATCTTCACAACTCATTATAAATATCTTTTATGGTCTTCATGACCTTATCTACCTCATGAAAACTCATACACACCTATTCAACCTCTCCTACTTGTCAAACTTGACAATTTACCTCTTATTACAATGATTTTCACCTTCATTATTATAATGCACATACAAATATGAATTCATGCAATGGAGGGAAAACTTTGACAACCCTTTCAGTACATGCTCAACACCTTACAAAGGCTTATTCAACCTTTATTGTCCTTCAAAACTACTATGATGATGCTCCTACATCAGGCTATCCAACTTGAAAGTTTTCATGAGCTCCTGCATTCATGAAGTCTTCATCATTTCTCGCTCCTTAATTTGGTTGTTGTTATTCATAACTCTTCCATCTCTATTACATATGTATTCAAAAATTCCTGATCTCAATGTTGGTATAATCTTTCTAATTTCATTAAATGACAACAATTGTCTTGGCTTGTCATGCTCTTCAAATGAGAAACTTTCGCTTCTTGAAAATATTAGTCTTCATTCTTTCTTGAGCTATACATGGGTCCCATGTTATCCTTGCCCATGCTAGTTTTTATGTCCTCTTGGTATATTCTATATATCTCATCGTCTTGCCATATGTCTCTTCTTATTTGCTTCTCATTTATTAGACTCCCTATTACTATCTTCATCTTCAAAAAAAGGTCTTCAAGATCTACCTTTTCTCTTGTTTTCAAGAGCTCTCTCATGTAATCATGAGCTTCATCCACCTTATCAGCTGTTATACCTACATACACAACACTAAAAACAACCTTAGATACAAACTTTTCAAACAGCCATGGAGCTTCTTCATGTTGTTGCTTTCTTATTCTTCTTTTGTTTTTTCATTGACCAATTCCAATTTGGTAATTTCATCTTGTTTTCAGGCTTGGCTTATCTCATTCTCAAGCTTGCCAATGAGTTTCTCATCCAAATTTGTCCTCATAATTGTTGCATTTTCTTCTCCTTTCATAATTCTCCCTTCTTGAGACTCATTTTCCTCATTCCCATTACTCTTCTCTTCATTATGAAAATCATTGACCTCTCCATGATAAATAACATGTTCTAATGCATTCATTTTACCACATATAATTGTCCCAAACTTTCATAAACAAATTCATTTCCTTCTTGTTCAAAATTCATCATTTCTTGAATGAGGTTTACATCATCAATGTTAGTATCCACACAATCTGATTACAAAATTTCATGCCTTACCTTTTCATCTTCATCAACTTGTGACTATTCTTTATAGTTCTTCCATGCTTCCACCACTTCTTCTCCCATGGGCTATCTTACATACAAAGTTTTTATCACCTTTAACTCATCATGCAACAAGAAATGTCAATTTATTCATGATAATCATCAAACTTTGGATCATCGCATTTAGACATTGTTGTACTTCTTCCAAGAAGTCTACATTTTCCTTCATTATCTCATTTTTACCTTCATGAGAACATTCACATGCTTCCATATTAGTCCATCCCATATTTTCTTTGCAAAATCTAGCCATGCTCTCACTTATAAATTTTCATCTTTGATCTATATACCCATATGCATACAATACAAGATCATTAATTCATGTCATAAGATTAGTGCATGTACTAGGTCCAGAATTGACTCCATAATGCTCTTTCAATGCGATAGTCACTAGATATAAAGATTACTAGTTATCATCTTGGAAAATTTTAATCATGAATCAAAGCATATTATGAATGTTCAAGCCTCCTATCTTCCCTTGCAAGACTATATCATACTCGAAAATCCACTCTCGAGGTTTCGACATTGACACACTGCCTCTTGAGACTTATTCGTCATGCTTTACTCTACAATAGGATCATAGTGCAAATAGAATCATGAGACCATTAATACATGTTCAAACATATTAATTGCATCATATTAAATGTTTAGACTCCTTACCAATTTTCTAGCAATGGTCTTTAATTGGGTGTAGACTCTTTCCCCAAGCTTCTTAAGGCTCTTAACTATGCACCAATTCAAGGCCTAAAATGCTATTGGAGGGTTTTCATGCTCTGGATCCATGCTCTACAAGCATCATTTACTATGTTTAAAGTGTTTACAAACTTATATGCACTAGCTATTAGCACATTTCCCTCAACTCAACCATCTTTGTAACATTTCCTAGTGACTTAAGTAAACCTAAACCCCGTAGACCTGATCTAGTCTTGACTCCAAGGCAGTAGAAATTTCTTCATAAAATCCTCACAAACCTCATTCCACTCCTTCATAAGCTTCTGAGATCCCATTCCATATCATCCTTGTCCATGATCTATTCAATTTTTAAAAAAATGACCTCAAATTGTCTTGCCAGGAGGTCTACTATGTTTGCTCAAGTTTGCTCAAAATAAAGTCAACGATATCTCTAACTCGTGATTGCTTCAATCACCAAAAAACTTTCAAGATCTCTAATTCGTGTCAAGACAAAGATATTTTCAAATTTCTAGCCCATTCCATCAGATACAAAGATCTCAGGAGGCCCTAATAGAGCCCAAGAGAGAAATTTATAATTTATGATAAAAATCTTGCCAAGCATTTTCAAGATCTATAAAAATTATGAATATGATCCTCATCACCTGCATACTCTTTCCACATTAGTAGCAAGAGATATTTACCATATAAATCCCATTGAGGGATTTAGACTCATTCTGTTTTGGCAGATTTCTTCAACACAGTCCACTAAAAGCATGTTAAATCCATAAAAGCAAATTCTTCCTTTCAATCATCATACATATTTCATTTATACAAGCTTTCTCTTTCTTTAATCCTTCCTCCATTGTGTGTTGTTTACCTATTCTAACTCCTTAAGAAGCTCAACTAGCTCCTAAATTGACTAAGTCTACCCCTAGGAAGCTTAACCATACCTCTAAATATTCATCCTATACATCTTCACAACTCATTATAAATATATTTTTATGGTCTTCATGACCTTATCTACCTCATGAAAACTCATACACACCTATTCAACCTCTCCTACTTGTCAAACTTGACAATTTACCTCTTATTACAATGATTTTCACCTTCATTATTACAATGCACATACAAATATGAATTCATGCAATGGAGGGGAAAACTTCGACAACCTTTCAGACATGCTCAACACCTTACAAAGGCTTATTCAACCTTTATTGTCCTTCAAAACTACTATGATGATGCTCCTACATCAAGCTATCCAACTTGAAAGTTTTCATGAGCTCCGCTCATGAGTCTTCATCATTTCTCGCTCCTTAACTGTTGTTGTTATTCATAACTCTTCCATCTCTGTCACATATGTATTCAAAATTCCTGATCTCAATGTTGGTATAAGCTTTCTAATTTCATTAAATGACAACAATTGTCTTGGCTTATCATGCTCTTCAAATGAGCAACTTTCTCTCTCTTGTCTAGTCTTCATTCTTTCTTGAGCTATACTTGGGTCCCATGTTATCCTTGCTGATGCTAGTTTTTGTCTCTTGGTATATTCTCTATATCTCATCTTCTTTCTCCTTTGTCTCTTCTTTGCTTGCTTCTCATTTATTAGACTCACTATTACATCGCTTCATCTTCAAAAAAGGTCTTCAAGATCTACCTTTTTCTTGTTTTCAAGAGCTCTCTCATGTAATCATGAGCTTCATCCACCTTATCAGCTGTTATACCTACATACACAACACTAAAAGCAACCTTAGATACAAAATTTGAAGCCATGAAGCTTCTTCATGTTGCTCTTCTTATTCTTCTTTTGTTTTTTTCATTGACCAATTCCAATTTGGTAATTTCATCTTTGTTTTGTGCAGCTTATCTCATCCTCAAGCTTGCCAATGAGTTTCTCATCCAAATTTGTCCTCATAACTGTTGCATTTTCTTCTCCTTTCATAATTCTCCCTTCTTGAGACTCATTTTCCTCATTCCCATTACTCTTCTCTTCAGTATGAAAATCATTGACCTCTCCATGATAAATAACATGTTCTAATGCATTCATTTCAGCCTGTAATTGTCCCAAACTTTCATAAACAAATTCATTTCCTTCTTGTTAAAAATTCATCATTTCTTGAATGAGACTTACATCATCAATGTTAGTATCACACAATCTAATTACAAAATTTCATGCCTTACCTTTTCATCTTCATCAACGTGTGATTATTCTTTATAGTTCTTTCATGCTTCCATTTTTTTCTCCCATGGGCTGACTTGCATACAAATTTTTTATCACCTTTAACTCATCATGCAACAAGAAATCGTCAATTTATTCATGATAATCATCAAACTTTGGATCTACATTTAGAAATTGTTGTACTTCTTCCAAGAAGTCTACATTTTCCTTCATTATCTCCTTTTTACCTTCATGAGAACATTCACCTGTTTCCATATTAGTCCATCCCATATTTACTTTGCAAAATCTAGCCATGCTCTCACTATAAATTTTCATCTTTGATCTATATACCCCATATGCATACAATACAAGATCATCAATTCACATGTTAAGATTGCCTGTACTTGTACTAGGTCCAGAATTGACTCCATAATGCTCTTTCGACTGTGATAGTCACTAGATATAAAGAGTAATAGTTATCATCTTGGAAAATTGTAATCATGAATCAATGCATATTATGAATGTTCAAGTCTCCTATCTTCCCATGTCTTAAGACTATATCATACTCAAAATCCACTCTTGAGGTTTCTTGACACACATGCCTCTTGAGACTTATTGGTCATACTTTACTCTACAATAGGATCATAGTGCAAATAGAATCATGAGACCATTCATACATGTTCAAACATATTAATTGCATCATATTAAAGGTTTATACTCCTTACCAATGTTCTAACAATGGTCTTTAATTTGGACTATAGTACTCTTCCCCTAAGCTTCTTAAGGTTCTTAGTTGCCCAATTCAAGGCCTAAAATGCTATTGGAGGGTTTTCATGCTCTGGATCCATGCTCTACAAGCATCATTTACTATGTTTAAAGTGTTTACAAACTTATATGCACTAGCTATTACCACATTTCCTCAACTCAACCTTCTTTGTAACATTTCCTAGTGACTTAGTACAATCTGTAAACCCTATACGGTCAGTCTTGACTCCAAGGCAAGAGAAATTTCTTTATAAACTCCTCTCAAACCTCATTCCACTCCTTCATAAGCTTATGATATCCCATTATATATCATCCTTGTCCATGATCTATTCAAAATTTTAAAAAATGACCTCAAGTTGTCCTATCAGTCTATTGTGTTTGCTCAAGTTTGCTCGAAAATAAAGTCGCCGATATCTCTAATCGTGATTGTCTAATCACCAAAAAAACTTTCAAGATCTCTAATTCATGCCAAGACAAAGATATTTTTAAATTTCTAGCCCATTCCATCAAGATAATCAAAAGATCTAGAGGCCCTAATCCGAGCCCAAGAGCCTATAATTTACAATAAAAATCTTATCAAGCATTTTCAAGATCTGTAAAAATTATGAATATGATCCTCATCACTGTATAGTCTTTCCACATTAGAGCCTGACCAAAATAAATTTAACATATAAATGCCATTGAGGGTTTTAGACCCACTGTCCTGTTAGATTTCTTCAACATAGTCCATTAAAAGCATGTTAAATCCACAAAAGAAAATTCTTCCTTTCAATCATCATACATATTTCATTTATACAAGCCTTCTCTTTCCAATCCTTCCTCCATTGTGTGTTGTTTACCTATTCTAACTCCTTAAGAAGCTCAACTAGCTCCTAGATTGACTAAGTCTACCCTAGGAAAGCTCAACCTTACCTCTAAACATAGAAAATGTGGATGATATTCATCCTATACATCTTCACAACTCATTACAAATCTATTTTTATGGTCTTCATGACCTTATCTACCTCATGACAACTCATACACACCTATTCAACCTCTACTTATCAAACTGAAAACTTACCTCAAACTTGATTTTCACTTCTTATTACAATGCACATACAAATGTGAATTCACACAATGGAGGGAAAAATTGAAAACCCTTAGTACATGATCAATTCATTTCAAAGGCTTATTCAACCTTTATTGTCCTTCAAAACTACCATCATGATGCTCTGCATCAATTACCTCCCAAAGTGCTTAAAGGTTATATTCTAATTTATGTTTTAGTGTTTCAAGATCATGGTAGAAGTCCTCATTACCACATTATCAACCCTTTCATGAAGTTGGTTAAATACCTTTGATACTCCAAAGGATGAAGATTTCAAATCCATAGCTTTATTATTTGGAGCCATTTTTGGGGTGGCTTAACCCTTCGCTAAAGCCTCTAGTTGATCTACTTGTCATGATGTAGGGTTTGGGTATTGGGATACAAGGATTAGGAATTTAGGGTTTTGATTTCATGTCAAGTTATTGGCCAAAAGAGAGAAACATCAATAACAAGCCCTGGGAATTTTTGGAAATCTTTATGAAAATATAAGAAACTTAGAGAATTTCCAAGAATAGAGACATACTGAGTAATTTTATGAAAACCCCTAAAAGGGCTATAACTTGTGAAAAATAATTCAACATATTTTAAATTTGGGAGTAAATTACTTAAATGATTTTCCACTTTAATTTAAAAATTAACAAGAAAAATTTGTTGTTTTTTTGGAGATATAGCATGTTGTCAAAAACACGCACTTTAGATATTATTTATCTTGGTTTCATACTACTATTTAGAAGGTTCTTGAGTGAAGAAAGTACTAATTAACCATCATCTTTTGGCCATCTTATTTTATTTTATTTCCTCATTCCCCACCTTTTACATCCATATGCCCGATCTGTTTCGGTCATTTGTTGTTATTTTAGCTTCGAATGGGGCACCCAAGCTAGTATTGGCGCATTGGGCACCTCGGGTCCCACCATGGGCGCCTCGATCCTTCTTGAAATTTCCCGCCACTTTATGGGCTCTTTCTAGCTGAATCTGATTCTTATCTTTTTGATGGTCGACCATTTTGGGGTTAATTATGAAATTAGATCAAGAGAACCCTATAAATATAAAGTTATGACACCATAATGAAGGACACACTAGCCATTATTATCATCCATCTAGAGTTGCATCCATCTATCAGATAGGAGATCACTTACATCCACATAGCTCCATCGCAAAGCACAAGGTTAGGACATCTACATCACACACTTCAAAGGGGGGGTTTTATTATATTCCATTCACACATGCTATTACATTTTCTATATTCAGTTACTTCTTGTTAGTTACAAGTGCTGCACAAGAGCACATAGGGCACATTATGCACACACTCACCAGAACTACATTTGGGTCTGAAATGTAGTGCAATGCTCAGTTAGTAAGCCCACTGTTGTGGCAGTTGAGGTCAATCCGACCCATTCATTTGCATTTTTTTTTTTATGGTTTTGATACTTCTTTGGTCTCTTACATGTGTTTTTCATCATCTTGGAATATCACCAACTTCTAAAGCATTACAATGAACTTGATGCGACAGACATCGAGGGTTTTGGACCATCTTTCGAACTGTAAAGATCGGCTTCTAGAGATTTTACATAGACCATGGCACCCATTTGGAAAATGAGAGCACCCATAAGCACCCAGGTCCCTCTGCAAGCACTCCAGTCTAGCTAGATACTCTATATCACTATTTTTCGGGGCTTCTACACATTTGTTCTTGTTTCAGATTCTCTACCACATATGTGACATTTTCCTTCAAGCATCTTCCATTCAAAATACTTATTTCCTCTACCTCTTACACATTATGGTTAGCATTTTCTTTTCATAGTTTGTTTGGGTCATTTACATACTTCTTTATTGCATTTATTTAATTTACTTACAATTAAATAACCTCATTCACACATTTAGTCGATGCTTTCCTTACTCATTTCTCCATCAATATCGGCTCTAAGATCTCTTACACTTAGCTAGCACAACTTAAACAGGGATCAAATGAACACCTTCCTAACTACATGTCTACGAATAATCTAGCTTATATGAAAATATGCTAGGGACTCTAAGCTCCAAGAATTTTTCATCTAAAGTATTTTACCATCTCTCCAAGAGTCTTTGAATCCTCTCCTTTGTTTGATCAACTTTTTCATACCCTTAATCTTCGTGAAATCAAACTCTTCTATGCAGAGGGAAGATAAAATATAAAGGCTTTGTCCTCCACTTGTTTTCCAAACAAGACACCATTCAAACCCTCTACAACTAAACCAACCGACACTAAAATCAATGTTAACACAGTCACTCCCACTAAGGAGGTTCAATCACAAGTAACATCGGTGCATGTTTAACAACCTTCCAATGGCTCCACATCTTATATTGAAGTAACTTCTTGAAAGTAATCTTATTACCCTTCCCCCACCACTGAGTTAGATCCATCACGACCAAAAGGTAGGAACTATAATGATAATTTCCACTGTGATTATCATCGATGTGTAGGAAATTCTACAAATATGTGTTTTAAACTTTGTACAATCATTCAAGACCTAATTGATGACAACAAACTAGAGTTTTAGAATCTACTAACCCTCCACCAAACAACAACAAGGGTAAACTCAAGCTCTTTAACAATGAATCTCAACAATATGACAAGAATACATCTGAATCTTCTGTTAATCATGCATATCACACAACACCCCTCTTGGATCAAGAGCTCTTGATTTCTTAGTTGCCAACACTGAAGCTTTGCCACCAATCATGTCTTTCTCCAATGTTGATTATCATGTAAATTTCACATCTAATCATTTACACATCAATGCATCTATTGGTTTGACCTCTATTAACAACACTAAGGTTGCTCCATCCCTCCTGTTAGTGCATGCTTTATCTCACTTCTCAAGGCTATTGGTTATCCTCCATAAAAATTGAGTACCCTTTCAAAAATGGTGTCGTTAAGCTACATGTTATGGTAGGTCCTCTTACTCTACTTGTGCCTTTCCTCGTTGGAAACACAGTTGATAGATGTGACATGCTTCTTGGTCTCAATTGGATTCTCGCTCTCAATCTATCATCTCTATGAATCATTTCATGACTTTAAATTTATTCACAACAATCAAGTCATTTCTATCACCGGTGTCCCTCCATTTGCTCCATGGTCATCATCTCCTCACATAAGTAGCTAGCGCACCATCTGCTTCTTCTAACACCTCACACTCTATGTTGCTTAAAGCACAATCTACTCCTAGTTCACCTACTCATGTATCATACACATGACCACACTGTTCCACTAGCCCTACACATAGGTATAGTCCCATTCCTTGGACAATTACTACATCTCAACATAGGTCACCACCTTGGTTTATTCCATGCAAATCTTCTTCACCTTCGCATTCCACATCATGTAGATCTCCATCACCAACGCATTTTGTGACGCCATGACCTTCTTCATATATTCATCCCTCACATGCACATAGACTTCATTCACTAAAGACAACACTTATCTATCATACCACCACTATTAGAGCATGGTCATACACTTTCATCATCACATTCATCAGATGGAGGACCTTCATCCTTCACGGTTATTGGTTAGCTCATTCATGTACACTTGGGGGGCATAACATCTAATACATCTCCCCCACCCATTGCCACATCTACACATCTATCATCTTTTCATTTTCATACATCAATCTTCTCACATAGGCATACTCATCCTACATGTTAGCATCGTCATTACCCGATGACACACTCTTGTGCTTCGGTTCACACTTGATTGTTGAGGGATTACTACACATGAACCCCACACTACACAATAGATCTTACACACCACATCTATTCACATATTGCGTGTCATATATCATACATCATAGTAGGCATCATTATGCATACATAATTTTCCCTTTGTTTTACATCCTACACTACTTATCCCACATACTACATTATTCATCTATCTACATACCTTACATACCATTCATATTACACCACACATTTCCACACATATTCTACATTCCATACTAGTCTTCATCGCATATGATTCTAGCATTACATCATCCTACATACTACATTACTAGTCCATCTACATATATTATATGCCACTTTACACAAATGTTAGCATGATGGTGCATATAGGTATCCAAATTCATTACCAATAGTAAACAACACACAATGCATAAACCAGATCTAGTTCTTAGAATATATATAAGATGAACTAAATAATGACTATAACAAGATTTACCATGCATAAGAACAGATTCAGTCATGTTCAACACCATCATCCAAGCCAATATGAACCATTGTATTAAACACTATAAAACACAAAAGCTTCTTACATTACATAAGTATCTCCATGAGTCATGCGCTCAACAAAACCAACAACATAACTCTACCATAGTTTCACACACTAACCCATGCAAATCAATACATATATATAGGGGTGGGGACTTTCCCTTCACCACCCATGCACTTCTCAAAATAGGTCACATGTTAATAGTAGCCATGCGCCTTTACAATAGGATGCACAACATGCAAGTGCTCTAGCAATAGACTTCCTATAGTTAACTCTGAGTAGAAATCCTATTATTAGCCTAAACTATGCATGGACGCTCAGCTGTCACTTGTTCCCAAAATACCATTGTGTGGACGCAAGTCTTCATGCCTTTGTGTGCTCAAAGATGCTAACTCCAAAAATAGCCCTTATCCACAAAACGACTAAGTCTGATCCTGGGCGCTTAGATATATTGTAGCACCGCGTGCGCTCTTCCAATGCCCTACATTTGTGCACCCAATACTTAGGCCATTTTTGGTCCATTCAACATTACCCCACACTAGAGTACATTATCACCCTGGCAATGGGTAATCACCTTATCACTCTAAAGAATATAGGATAAATGAATGAAAGAACAAGGAATAAAGAATATGGTGAGCCATTTTATTGTGTACCCTTTTCATCTTCTAGCAGAATGAATTCTAGATATTCACTTTGTATTTCTCCCTCAAACTCATACAACTACTTAAGCTTCCCAAAATTGGCTCCATTGGGATGGTACTTGTAATTTCTTCACATAGTCATGATGTCCACAATGATGCGAAAACTCATCCATATGTCATTTTTCCAACCACACTGTAATTTTTCAAAATTCTAAGGATGTTGGCCATAGACATCCCTCATGACATCCACCTTCCGGTAATTCGCTGTCCTTTGATCAACCATCCTTTCTACCGCAAGAGCCCTCCATGGTCCATTGCTGTCCTTTCGTTTCTGCGAAGAAATAAAAAATGTCACCAGCATTGCACACGCACTTCTTCACTTGAATCCTTTACTTCCATACAACCTCATATGTGGATAATTACTTTCAAAATGACAGTTTACTCATTCTTGCAGAGTGCTCTCTCCTCCAACATCTTCTTCTTCGCACTTCTCAATTTTTCTTGAATTCACAAGGTAACGAATGACGTTGAAAACATCGACTTTAAACCAAGTTTAAAAAATTCCCTTCATTAATTTCTCCACCTACCACCATACATGACATTAACTCCTATTGAGCACATGTCGTGCGTCCGCCATTACACCCCATGCCCCAATCTCTCGCCTCAAACTTTTACTGTGCCTTGTCATAACTTTTTGTGCCACTACTTATCTATCACATATCTCCTCTACCCATGCTTCCTTATGCCAAAGTATTTATCTAATGTGACCCAAACATACGTAGCCTCAAATGTTGTAGCCTCCTTGAGTTATATGAGCACTCACTACCTTACACGTGGTCTTTAACTTTGAGCAATTCTCTTGAAGTTCTCATCACTTTTCAAAACTTGTTCCCTTTATGGACACCCGTGAGTTTATTTCTTTTATGTACCAGACTAACCTTCTTTATCCACCCCACACTAAGGGTATGTGTAGTCCTCTACACATAAAAACACTTGAGATTATAATCATCTTATGTTGCACAAATGTGCTTATTACACAAAACACTAAACTAAATTGACAAAGCATAGCAACGAGGAAGGAAACACATTAAAGGAAATACAACAAGGGAAATCTAATCTAAATGGCAATATTACCTTATTACAAACACCAAGAAGGCTTATTTATAGTAGGGCTTCAACCTACTCCCATTGAAGTAACTGGGTAACCATGTTCCATCAAGCACCTCTAACTGGAAATGCCTGATCCAAGTATATGAGTGATAACATACGGTCCCAACCAATACACCTTAAGCTTGCTTGGGTGGCACAAAAACTTTGAATCATAAAGAAGTACCATCTGCCCAACCTCAAGCTTCTTGTCCTTGATGTGCCTGTTGTGTCATGCCTTCTACCTGGATTTTTTCTTTCTTTTGACTCCAACGTGTTATGGCATGCCTCTCATCCAGTTGTATCAACTTGTCAATTCTTTCTTCCAATGCTTTCTCATCAGCTAGACCTCCCATGTGTGTAATACACAAAGAAGGTAACATGAATTCCATGGGAAGAAATGCTTCTGTGCCATACACCAACTGAAAGGGTGTTGCCTTATTCAACCATTTGTAGGTTGTTCTATATGCCCAAAGTACACAAGAAAACTTTATCATCCTAGTCTTTCCTTCCAACATCACAAATCTTTGTCAAAGTCTAGCTCAATATCTTGTTGAAAGCCTCAACAGTCCCATTTTCTGAGGGTGATAAGGTGTTGTCTTATGGTGTGTAACCATAAATTCATCCAATAATATCCTAATTGTCACATTCAGGAAATG
Source organism: Taxus wallichiana var. yunnanensis (assembly GCA_018340775.1). NCBI lineage: Eukaryota > Viridiplantae > Streptophyta > Pinopsida > Cupressales > Taxaceae > Taxus > Taxus wallichiana. Next base: position 746,047,111 of record CM031235.1, read on the forward strand.
AGTGCCCCTATCACTTGTCAAACTCAAAGGACATCCATACCTGGTAAGAATATTTTCCCACAAGAACCTTGTTATTATAGTCATTATACAATCCTTTGTAGGTGTTGCTTCCACCCACCTTGTAAGATAATTTATACAAGTGATGATATAACGTGATCCATTTCTACATGCATGGGGGGAAATAGGACCCACAAAGTCAATTTCCATTTCTCAAAAGGTTTTGCACTAGTAATAGGCCTCAAAGGCATTTCATCTCTCTACCTAGGTTTTCCAAGGTGTGATAGTGATCACATGCCTTACAATACTCCTTGCAATCCTTGTACAAGGTTTCCCACCATAAACCAACTAGTAGAATCTTGCGTATGGTGGCGTCACCTACATAGTGTCCACCTACAATACCACCATGAGCCTCCTCCATGATTTCCATGCACTCATGCTCAGTACACACACTTGGCAATACTTCATCTTGACCTAGTTTTTATAAGTCACCACTGATCAACATGAAAGGTGTGGCACGTGAATTGCAAGTTGTTTCTTTTCCAAGGCCTTCATTCCTTTGGGCATCATACATATGCATAAAAAGACAACAATATCCTCTAACTCCGAGGGTGTGTGGTTCAACCTATATAACTATGCATCGACATTGTATCTTTAATACTTATGCATGTCCTCTCTGATTGAATCCTTGATAAGTGGTCTGGGCTAGAATTGCTTTTACCTAGCTTTACCACAACTGTAAAGTCAAACTCTTGGAATAATAGAACCCATCGACATATGTGCCCTTGTAAAATGGGCTTATTTACCAAGTATTTCAATGCCATGTGATCTGTATAGAACAAAAAAGGTGTTGTCTAGAAAGTATTGTCTGAACTTATGCAGCGTGTAAATCAGTGACAAATCCTTGCGCTCTGTAGTTGTATATTTTATTTTGTAGAGAGTCAACTTTCTACAAAGTAAAATAATAGGATGATCTACAATACCTTCTCTCAGGTTGAGCTAGAACTACGCTAATGGCCATGCCAGAGGCATCCACATGTACATGAAAAGGTATATTCCATGAAGGAAATGTAAAATAGGCCTATGTAGTAAGCCTCTCCTTCAAAGTGCTTCGAATGTGCATGTTGTTGCGGTTCTCCCCAATAGAACTTCCCTTTACCTTTTAATAACTCCTCCAAGGGGCATGAAATCTTAGCATATCCTTTGATAAATTTTTTTGTAATACTCTGTGTGGCCCAAGAATCTCGTGCACCTCACTCTAACTAGTGGGTTCCTCCAAGCCTAAAATGACTGCAATCTTAGTTGGATCTACTAACAAACCCTCCTTGCAGATGATATGCCCTAGTAGAGTTCCAAAAGGTGTAAAATACACACTTCTTGATATTTAAAGAGATGTTTAACTGTCTGCACCTCTCAAACATTAACCACAAAAATTGTCACAATGATCCTTGATAAGCCCATACATGGTCCAATCATCCAAGTAAACTTGCAAGAATTTGTGAATAAAATCTGGAATGCTTGAACCATAATGTGTGAAAATACTGCAAGCACATTCTTCAATCCAAAGGGCATCACTATGTATGCAAAACTTCCCCATTCAGTGGTGAAATTTGTCTTCTCTTGATCCTCCTTAGCAATTCTTACTTGATGATATAAGAGAATCCATCTGTAAAAGAGTAAATTTCGCACCCTGCAATGCCTTCCAATATTTCCTTAGTGAATGGTGTAGGGAAAGGATCAATCACACATGCAACATTCAACTCCCTGTAGTCCACACAAATCTTGATTCTTCCATCTTTCTTTATGTTGATTACCATAGGGCTAACCCACTTTGATTCCTCTATGGGCTCAATAATGCCAGATTCCAACATCTTGTCAATTTCTTCTTTAACTTTTACACACAGGTTAGGGTTCATCCTATAAGGTCTCTTCCTACTGGGTGCACACCTTCTTTAACTTAATTTTCATCTCACCCAAAGATTCATGCACCCCTTTCAACTCATGGTAGCCCTAGGAAACAAGTCTGGAAATCACATAGCAACTCAATTATCTTAGCCACTTCAAAGTCAAACCAATAATCTCCAATTATGGCCTCCTTAGGTTCAACATCCATGCTAATGTTCACTTTCTTCATCTTCATAGGTTCATGGTAGGCACGTGCCTTCTCATCCACACTATCTAAGACCTCGTGCGTACCCTCTGAATGATCTATGTCAAAATTTTCCACTTCTTCATCATCCACCATATAGACCATCTTTCCTTTCTCCTTCTCTAAGCAAAGTGTGCTCAAGCAATTTTCCACCTTTGTCTCTTCCATTTCTTCAAAGCGTGCTTCTAGGTCTGACTCACCAAGTAACTCTTGAATGAGTTCTTCAGCTTTTGCACTATCTCCCATAGTCAAGTGCTTCATACCCTATAACACCTCATTCACCGGGGTTTAGTGGAGAAGTAGTCAAAAGTTTGGATCATTCCTGTAGTCAAGTCTTGCCAATTTCTAGTCTCTATTCAACTCCACATAAACATACCATGCACATGTGCGTAGCCTCGCAAGGTGAAATAAACTTATGCACCCACAACGAAGGTGGTAAAGCCTCCTGCCCCTCTTTCCAAAGTCTCTCACACTACTGAATGTGGTGTTGAACAAGATTATTACCATGATATTCACATATTTGAGTAGGTGCATTACTCTGAGAAACCATGGGATGATAGAGCAATTCTCACTTCTCTCCATTCTATGAGATTATCCCTATGAACCATCCACCAGCATGTTGTTGTCCCGTGTAGGGTATACACTAACATATTCCTTGTCCACTTGATCCTTCCATTATACTTCCATGGCTCACAGGAATACCTCAGGGTTTCTTTTCTAGTGTATCGGGTACCATGTTGTTGCCTAACCTCCTAACACAACGTGTGGCTTGCTACTTACGCAGCGTGGATGTGCTTCTTACCTCACCCAACCATCTCGTAAGTGCCATGTGCCCAATTGTCATAGGAAATACTTGTAGTATCACTGATGGACTATGCATCATCCCACTGGAGAATTCCTTCCTTAGATGGCTCAAGCGCTTTCTAGATCTCGAATGGTGCGTACATAAATTCTATTAGGTCTTCTTCACTTAAGGGCTCAACATAAGGTGCAGATTTCCCATCTATCAAAGGGATAATAACTCATTCTTCCTTGTTCTCAAAACTGATATATCCCTTATTGAACCGTAGATCAACATTATTTGCATAGCACCAAGGGCACCCAAGTAGAGTTGGGAAGTTGTCCGCTTCTGCAAGTGCTAAGACCTCAAAGTCCCCAGTGAACTTGGCCCCCTATATAGTAATGGATGCATCCTTCAATACTCCAATTGGCGTGGCCTTAGTCCGATTTTCCATATACAACACATTGGAAGATGACTGCAATGGAGGTCTACCCATCTGAACCCATGCATCTAAGGTAAGCACATTCACTTCGCGCTGTGTCAATCAAAATATTGCTCAAAAGCCATCCATCCACAACAACATTTAGAGTGATCTCCTTGTCATAATCCAAGCTATGGGGAGGGAGATTAGCATGCAAAATCTATCATCCATTCTCAATACCAAAGCATGCAGAGTGTTCCTTTCAACCAACTCCCTAGTAATGGAATAATGTTCTCCTGATGCAACATCTTGCATACTTCCTTCAGATCATCAACATCCGACTGGAAAGTCTCAGTTGCCTTCTTTTGTTCCAACTTCTATGACTATTCCTTTAAACATTGTATTTCACCCTGCATATTTCTAAGCACCTCCATGGTTTCCTGATAAACCTCCTTCTGATGTGTAGGGTCTGGATATTTTGCATGTAAAACCTCCTCCTTAGTGATGGTAGGTTTTTTGTTGCAACATGTTTCTCTAGGCATGCGTTAACACAACCTCAGTTTTGCTGTGTAGTAATCTTCATAGGTACTACCTAGGATCCAATGCTAACTTCGACATCCATTGGTTTTCCACGACGCGTTGTATTCTAACCATCCCTGCGCCCTTGTTCTCATGTTTGTGCTTCTTTCTCAGATGTTCATATAAAAGAGAACTCTTCATAGTTATGATTCTTTCCACAAAAAGAACAAGTAATGTTCTAAGGACATTCATGCACCTGTAATGGTCAAGGGATCCACACGTATAACATGTTCCATGAGGGAACTCACTTCATCCACCACCGCGGCCTCGGCCTCTAAATCCACCATGGTATCCTCAACCTCTACCATGGACCTCCCTCAAAGCACCCTTCATTTTGATCATAGTGCCCTTGAGTGTGATCATGATCATGTTGCTCACCTTTATCCTTAGAGTTATTTAAAACTCTCATTTATCGTCATACACCAATATCAATGACATCATGGATCTGATCAATCAACCTGTAATCTTAGTATTATGAGTCGTGGACTAGAAAATTTTATAGTAGCAGGACACATTCTTTCTTATCGCGCATTGCAACAATGGACAATGGCTTGCATCATGGTCCAAATGACATATCTCACATTCAATAACAAGGAGCACACCGATCTGAGGACAACTATCCTTAGTATGCCCCTCTACTTCACAATTTGTGCACCAAATTCCACTTGTGTGTCTCATGTGTTGTATTGGCTGATAGTTTCTCCAATTGCTTTGCCATAGATGCAATCTGAGCTTCCAAGAATGGGCTCACTCTAGTGTCTATACTCCCGACTGCCTCAAGTGTAAAGATGCTTCAAGTGCTTCGGGGTCATATATGTCTTATGTGAGAGTGCCCTCCTAAAAGGTGTGATCAGGCCTCCGATGAACCACTGTGCATGCATGTTGACTTACATGGATATCATAAGAAAGTTTAGACAAAAGTGTTTTGAAATGAGCATCATATTCCCGAACACTCTCAGTAGTGCCCTGCTTGATATCCTTGAGTGCGCTTATACTTTTTTTGCTCAACTCAGGGATATAAAATTCTTAATGAAAGCATCTCGTAATGTTGTATAATCCACACAAGTCTGATCAGGGTCAAACTTTTTGTACCAAATGTGTGCATGCATCCTTGCAACGTAGTTGCAAACTAACTTGCCTTGCGCTCTGAAGTTGTAATTCCTTTCGCGTGCCACAATATCTCACACATATGCACATGCTCAACAACATCTTCTATTCCCTATACTCTGGGAGATGAAGTGACATCTCCATGTAAATATTTGGGGCTAGTGAGGACCATGCCCACCAGATCCAGAACCTCTTATGTTACCTTTGCCCCCAGATCCACCAGATCCGCCAGATCCCGAGCCACTTGTTCCTCCTTGATCCTCCACTTGTAATAGAATTGAACCAGAGGATGCACTACCCTGTGTCCCAACAGTGGTGCTAAATGAACTCCTACAGTCTGTGAAGTTGTGCTACTCCCCGATGTGAGTCTAAAGTTTACATGCTTGTATTCTATGCGTCGACGACGCACTCTAAAAAGGTTCCTCCAACCGGTCCTCCAAATAATAGGGAAGATGTCTACTTGGCCATAAATGTACTTGTTATTTGATTCACTCCTGAACTTGTTGATAAGTCAACTCTACCTCTTGCTACTCTACTGCCCAAACTAGCTTGCTTGACGTTGTACTAGAAACTGGAAAACCAAGCGCAAGGGCTAGGTTGTTAGGTAGATTCAGATGTGCACCCATGGCCCAAGTTGTCTCTATTGGCATGCTCTCATAAGAGGCTGATGAGGGTTCCCTGTCATGCTTTCCCAAATGGGGAGTTCAGATGCTCTGGCTCCACGTCCTCTACGTGAGCTCTAAATCCTTCATGAGCCATCTCTCTCCTCAATGCCATCCATTTATTGCAATCTCGCACTCTTCTCTAAATCCCTCTCACGCGCCTCATTGAACTTAAGTCACCTTTCTTCTCTTTTCCTCTCTGCCGCTAGGTCCGCCATCCTTCACCACACCTGCTCCTGCCCCCATGCGTGGTGGGGTTTAGCTAGCCATCGACTTCTCTTCCAAATTCAAGGTTACCATCAAGATCTTGATCACCAAGTGGAATTCCTTGCAGATATGTTCCCCTGGGATAACGTAAAAATTGAAACTCAGCTACCTCGGGCAAGAATAAGTGGAGATTGAGTACTCCAAAATATAGCTATTCAGAACACCAGAACCAAGTATCCATAACACGCGTCCAAATCAGATCAACATCATAGAGGGCCTGAAAATTCTTCATCTCCAAACAAGTGTGTGAAACCTCTAATTCCTTTTAGATGCGTAAGCAACCAACCACTCGTATAGCTCTATTAGAAAGATAGAAAAGAAGCTCTCATATAAGTAGTCATACAAATTCTGCTCCACCCACGTGCGTGTGCATCAAACTCAGATCCAGTGTTGAACCTCCAAGCGTACTCTTCTTCTTCCAGATCTACTATCCACTCCTCAACACTTGTCAAGGTCAATCGGTACGTCTTCATCACACAACATCTTGAAAAACTAAAAAGAGGTCCCGATAATGGAACCAATGATGCAACCTAGAATTTATGTGAATAACCAGACGTGCGTTGACACATCACTCAGCCTGAGTTGAGTGCTCACCCAAAGCACGCAAAGGCACCAGGTCCCTCTTTAGAGTTTGCTTTATACAAAATGTTAGCATGATGGTGCATATAGGTATCCAAATTCATTACCAATAGTAAACAACACACAATGCATAAACTAGATCTAGTTCTTAGAATATATATAAGATGAACTAAACAATGACTATAACAAGATTTACCATGTAAGAACTAGATTTAGTCATGTTCAACACCATCATCCAACCAATATGAACCATTGTATTAAACACATTGTAAAACACAAAAGCTTCTTACATTACATAAGTATCTCCATGAGTCATGCGCTCAACAAAACCAACAACATAACTCTACCATAGTTTCACACACTAACCATGCAAATCAATACATATATATAGGGGTGGGGACTTGCCCTTCACCACATGCACTTCTCAAAATAGGTCACATGCTAATAGTAGCCATGCACCTTTACAATAGGATGCACAACATGCAAGTGCTCTAGCAATAGACTTCCTATAGTTAACTCTGAGTAGAAATCCTATTATTAGGGAAAAAAATGAACCTCACTGCATACATTTCCATTCACTGGGGGCATGTGGCTCCTATCACTCCATTTTGCATTCCATTCCATCCATCCACAACATACTGCATATTATGGTTGCTTTTACTCTTGCTTACTTTTGTTTGTTCATGGTCACTTTATTACACATGCTAGTTAGATTACTTGTATGTCATTTATCTATATCATCCACACATGCACGTTCACGTATTTTTCTAGTTGTGATCATAGATACAAGTCTCTTACATGCAACATGGATGCTCACCTTCTACCCTTCCTACATTGGTCGTGGGGGCATCCACATTCATCTCTTCCAGGTGTTATTGTTTCATTTTGTACTTAGCATTTTACATTATAACATACTAACAAGTGTTTCATGCCAACATTTGTTATGCGGGGATATTTACTTCCATACGTGTTTGTTACATTGATTGTTATTGTTTGCTCTTATTTACGAGCATTGTTACTTGGGTGTGCACACTATTGGCCATGATGGCCTTGAGTGTCTTACGACATTGAGTGATGTCCCATGTTTATAACACTTTGTGTGGATTACTTTGTCTTCTTTTGATTATTGCTTTGCTTGGTAGCTTTTACGGATAGCTTATACACTATTTTCTATACGCATGTTTGACATACTAGTTATCTTTCTAACATGCTAACGATTGTTTGCCAACATTTGTTATGAGGATATTTACTTCCATACGTGTTTGTTACATTGTATGTTATTGGTGATCTTATTTGCGAGCATTGCCCTTTACTTAGTGTTGTTGTTGTTTATGGCCATGATGGCCTTGAGTGTCTTACGACATTGTGAGTTATGTCCCATGTTTACAACCCACTTTGTGTGGATTACTTTGTCTTCTTGTGTGATTATTGCTTTGCTTGGTAGCTTTTACATTGTTTACGTAGCTTATACACTATTTTCTATATGCATGTTTGTTCGTACTAACACTTGTTTTTTGCTAGCCTCTTGTTTGTGCATGCCTTGGTTTCTACCAAGCACTTTCTAGAGTACAATTCATGCGGTTGGTCCTCTTTTGGGGTTGTATTCTCTATCGATGACGTTTGCATGTGCCCCAAAGAGGGGGAATTTTTGGGGTTTACATACTAACACAACAAATTTACACTAGTTCAATTTCAGTGCACTTTCGCCCTTGGCATTGTGGGTTACATACAATGAGTGGGTTTAGACCAATCTACGAACCCCGTACATAGTGGCTTTTATAGGACATGGTGTCCTTAGCATTATGGGGAAGTAGTTACATGGGCTCGAGAGGTTACAGTGGGTGTTCCTCCCTACACTACTTCAGCCCAAAGTGGCGTTAGATCGCCAAAAACCGACTATAGAGATATCTTCACACACATTCAGGGAAGCAGTTAGAGCTTGGAGAATATAGCAAAATTCCTCCCTACACTTCTTCAGCCTATAACGTCGGATCACCCAAAAAACCCCGATAGTATAGGATATCCTTTTACACTCTCTTTCTCGACATGGATCAGGTGAACATGTTCCATTTACACTTTTTCATTTGTGTACTTTACATTTACATATTTTTACATGCATATTTTATATTGCATTTTTACACATACATACATATATATTTGACTACTTGATTGTTTTCTCCTTGCAGGTCCGATCATATGAGAAACAAGTAAGTCAAATGGGGGCAACAACAACAACAACACTTCATGACAACACACACCTTACTAACCATGCAGGTACATCACATACATCAACAACTACACATGTGTTTCCACCCTAGGTTCACTCTCATCACTTTTTGCATATTTTCATCTTTAGTTTCCATGCTCCTCCATCTTTTTTATCATTCCATGCTTTGTCTAGTCCATTGGCATGTTTTCTACTACAATCTTCATGGACATCAGGTATGCATCTCTATCTACTTTATGTTATCGAGCTTTCCGCTCACCAACATAAAGTGGGGGCAAAATGTAGTCACAAAATCATGCACTTTAGATATTATTTATCTTGGTTTCATACTACTATTTAGAAGGTTCTTGAGTGAAGAAAGTACTAATTAACCCCTCGTCTTTTGGCCATCTTCTTTTATTTTATTTTGTCATTCCCGACCTTTTACATATATATGCCTAGTATGTTTTAGTCATTTGTCATTATTTTAGCCTCGATTGGGGCACCCATGGGTGCCCTGGTCCCACCATGGGCGCCTCGATCCTTCTTGAACTTTCCTGCCACTTTTTGGGCTCTTTATAGCCATTTCTACTTCTTATCTTTTTGGTGGTCAACCATTTCGGGGTTAATTACGAAATTAGATCAAGAGAACCTATAAATATAAAGTTATGAGACCATAATGAGGGACCAAGCACTAGTCATTACTATCATCCATCTAGAGTTGCATCCATCTATTGCATTGGAGATCACTTGCATCACATAGCTCCATCACAAGGCACAAGGCTAGGACATTTGCATCACCAACTTCATAGGGGAGGGATTCTATTCTATTCCATGCACACATGTTATTACATTTTCTACATTTATTTATTACTCACTACTTCACAAAGTGCGATTGACACAAGAACACCTAGGGCACATTATGCACACACTCACCAAAACTACATTTGGGTCTGAAATGTAGTGTAATGCTTAAGTTAGTAAGCCCATTGTTGTGGCGGTGAGGTTATTTCTAACCCATTCTATTACATTTTTTATTTTTAGGGTTTTGATACTTCTTTTGGTCTCTTGCAGGTTTTTTCATCATCTTGGAATATCAACGACATCAAGCATAGAAATGAACTTGATGCGACATAGACGGTGAGGATTTTGGACTATCTATTTTTCAAACTACAAAGATCGGTTCCAAATCTTTTCACAAACCAGGGTACCCATTTGGCATAACAGAGTGCCGTAGGTGCCCCAATTCTTCTCCAAGTGCTCCACTCAACTATATACTATAGATCATTCCTTTTGGGGCTTTTGCAGTCGTTCTACTTCTTCAGATTCTCCAGTCACCTCTTGACATTGTCCCATGAGCATCTTCCATTCAACTAAGTTCTTTCCTCTTCCCTCTTGCACATTAGGGTTAGCATTTTCTTTTACATTGTTTGCTTAGGTCATTTACATACTTCTTTACTGCATTTTTTTAGTTTATTTATAGATGTTCGTAGCTTAGATTAACTACCCTCATATACACATTTTTAGTTAATCATAGCTGAATCTTCAAAATCGGGTTTTGACCCCATTTTAGCCAAATCGACGCTTTGATACCACTTGTAATGAAATTACTTAGATAAATATGAATATAAATAGTAATATACCACCAAAATATAGATAATTTATCACAATATGCAAGTATAATGACTCAACCACTTTGAGGGGGAAACCTCCAAACCATACAATAAGACTTAAGTACTCAATATGATGATAATATCTTGATCTCTAACTCTTATATATACCCTATTACATTATGCAAAAACACCAAGGGCTACCCATTAAGCATAAATAAATATGGAATGACATGATAAGAGATCATATTAGCCACATGTTTCCTATCCACATCTCAATATATAACCTAGGGTTAAGGATGTATCATTTAGTGCCTCTACGACACTTCCCTACAAGCCCTCTGGATGCATTTTATGTGCCTTCTTATTCTATTTTTCTTTACTCATTAAGTGCATTATCATCACCTTTTGGCACTTTCATGTCAACGATATGGTTGTATTTTTATTATTTTTCATCATTTTATGGCAAGGTGGGAGAAAATCACATGGAATGTACGTTTTTTCTCCTTTAAAACTTTCTAGTATGTCACAAAAGTGTGTCTTAGCCTTCTTCTCTTTCTTTAGCACATTAAACGTACTTCCACTACTTCCTCTACAATTTTGTTAGGGACCCAAACTCATGCTTTGAAATGAATGAAATGAAATGGTTTTAATTACGTCTATGAATCTTGAATGGTTTATGGAACCACTGAAAACTCCAACTGCTTAAAGATTTTTTGGCTTAATGATATCTTTTAGAAGGTTTTTCCTCCTCTTCGTGATTTGAGTTAATATCTCTCCAAACCTTTTATTTTGCTTTCCTCAAATAGCTCTAAGTATAAGTCATTTATGAATAAGTATTCACATTTTGTACTAATTTTTTTATATTGTCAAAATCGATTCTAGCATGTTTGTCATGAAAATGTGGGTGTTTCATAAAGTGGGTCCCCTTGTCTTATTATAATAAAAAGAAATACATGAGGAAAAAATGTCATTAGAACTTAGCAACTACTCACTCATGGAAGTCATTTGGTTATTGACTTAAAGCACACGAGTAAAAATCCCACAAAAATATGTAATCTAATTAAATTGATTGTGAAATCCTGTAACTTAACATAAATTACTTTCTTGCGTGAACTCTGAAAAGTGCTTACCTCAGGATTCTATCAAAGCTTCAAATTATCTCTTGCGAGTTACTTTTATTAATTTAGTGAGAGATTACTATTTTTCAAAGTTTAATTCATCCTAAATACATATTTTTAGGACCATTATTAATAAAAAAATCAAAACATAATAATTAGTTAGTATATTTATTTTATACACCATATATTTTGTTCTTTAATTGTAATAATTAAGAAAAAGTAATATAAAGTTAGGACATCGCACTTTATTAAAAATGTTTTAACATTTATCTAAGATGAATGTGTGTAAATCCATTATACAATATCTACTTATATATATGATAATTGGAAGTTAGTCAAATTATATATAGACTTTTTTCATTTGGTCACTTTTATTTATTTTTAAAAAGATTATATGTTATTATATCACTAATCGGGTAATATTAAAATAAAGTTGATGATATTTTTATAAAAATATAATTATCCTCTGTGTGTGTGTGTGTGTGTGTGTGTGTGTGTGTGTGTGATATCATGAGAGAGATATCATGAATTACATGTTAGCACATATATTGTGCCTCCCAGGGTGCAAGTGCTAATTACATGTTTAACAAGTTGTTTTCATCTTTAAGGGTGTCCCAACTTTGTTTGATTAAGATGAGCCCTCTTATACCCCATAAAGGACATAATCTTTAAGAATTAAATAATTACTAGACAACATCACAGTGCTTGTGAAAGGATGATAGACATAATTGTATTGGTGCAAAATGAATAACACACATAAACATCATCTACACTAATTTATATAAATTATGAATGATTTTATATAATTCAACTTGCACTTATTGTTAAAGAAATGGAGTTTTACATGAGAAAATTTTTGATGATGCGAGTTGCGATAGATTTTTCATATTCCACAATTTGATCTTTAGTCACAATAAAGTGCATTTCAAACACTTCATGTTACATTTATATGCTTTCACATTTACATACATGAAAAGGAGCAACTATGAAACTTTATTAAAAAAATGATTTCAATTGTCCTTTGATGGATGGCCATGGCTCGTTGTAAAGCTCCCAATTTGGCATGAGTTGGGAAGGATGTTGGAAAGAAGGTGACTTGACTTTCCTTTCTAATTGAATTTTCTCATAATTTTTCCGGTGTTTTCAATAAGCCCTGTTTTTGTACATATCATGAGAACATTGCAATCCATGAGATCATATTTCTTTGAGAAGTTTTAAAGCCTCAAGTCGAGAATGTCATTTTGTGTATAGGTGATAATTCTACAACACTCGAGAGCCCACATCTCGTTAAAGTTTTTGTAAAAGAGTTAACATGCAATGTGGATACTTTTACATTACAACAATGTCGTTTGACAAAAATAAAATTTAAATTTTGCTTTGATGGATGTCTTTATGTTATTTTATTGCTCCCATTTTAGAATAAGCTAGAAGGATGCTCTACAAAAGGTTGTAGATTATGACTTTGTACTTATACATTACATTTTTTGTGTTTTCCAAATACTTTTTCAACAATCCATTTTATGCATATCACGAAATCATTGTATTCATGAGACCACATTTCTTTAAGGGCATATCAAAAGATTATAAAACTTGGACAAAAACCATTTTGTGTATATCTTGCGATTATAATATTGCATGATATTACATTTATTTGGGGCATTTATTTCAAAAGCCATAAAGGTTAGTCAAGAACATCATTTTTTTACATACCATGTAATCATATTATTTAATGAGATTACATTTCTTAGGCAATTTTTAAATAGTTCAACTAAACTATGGCATTTGGCATACATGTTGAAATGCTTAATTCAAAAATATGGGCATATATATCAAATGAAATATCCCTACGTAATTATCGGCTCATGTGTTTTCATTCCTTGTTTCAAAACCCCTAATGGTACATATGCATGGATAATGCTAGTGAGAAGTGTTTTACTAAAGAGTTTGACATACATACTTCCACATTATAAAAATATATAAACAAAAAATCCACTTTCAGTTATATTTTGATGGATGTCTTTATGTTATTCTAAAGTTCCCATTTTTGCACAAGCTTCATAATGATGTTAGATATGGTTGTAACGAAACTTGCTTTATACTGACAATTGCAAGTTTACTTAAAAGTTTTAGAGCCATATATGAACATAAACTTTTTGTGCATATCCTACAATTATAACATTCCATAAGATTACATTTATTTGAGGCATTTTGAAAAAATGGTTAAATTCTAATAAAGAACACCATTTTGTGCATATTTTGCAGATCATAAATACTCACTCTTTCCATGGGATTTAATTTGCTTAAAGTATTTTTTCAAACAACTCACATGCATGAACCTAACTATCGCACTTGATATCCATGTTGAATTGGTTAGTTTTAAAAAATGGGCATGTAGCAAATGCAAATTTCTTATATAAGTATCATTTCCACGTATTTTCATTAATTGTTCCAAAACTCCCAAATTGACACATGCTTGGATATTGCTAGTGAGGATGCTTTCACATGACAACATACTGAAAAAGACTTCTTCATCACAACCATTTTGAATAAGAACAACAATAACAAATTCCACAAATCTATCTCTTTCAAGCATTTTCTAAAGAACTCACCTTCAATGTGTAGGCTTCCTTGTTCAATCACCTATCACAATATTCACTTTCAATTATACTTAGAAGAATTCTCACATGTTTTTGAAACTCCTCTTTTGATAGGGTTTGAATGTTCCTTACTACAAAAAAATCCACATTAATTAAATATTTTTTTCATTTAAAATTTAATAGGTTACATTTACATTTTTTTAAAAACTTAAAAATAAATTATTATATTACAAATTAAATAAAATTATATATATATCCTCCTAAGGGTACAAGTTCTAATTATGTGTTTTACACGTTCTTGTCATCGTTTAGGTTGGGTGTCCCAACCTGGTTTGAGTTAAAAGACGAGCCACGCCCACAATGTTACAAAATTAAATAAATAATTATTATGGGAACCTGAAAGCGTCAATATTAAATTTGGGAAATGGAAATGGAAATCTGTGGGCGTGATTGATATCTTTTATTGGGCAAGCAAAGCCACGTTTCATCGAATGGTCCCAGGGGCTCATCTCACGTCACAATGCCAAATGTAGCCACTCCTTTGGTTTATCTACAATCATTCGAATCCCCAACAATAATTCAACCGTTTGCTATAATAGTACATGATGATATTCAGTCACCCCAGCGGGCACTCATTCGCCCTATTGCTATTTCTAGTAAATTATGAGAGGAGTTATTGCGCCAATATTCGTGCCACACGTAGCTGAGTGCAATATATTTTTATCAATTTTCTTACTGCTCCAATATTAGCGCTACACGTAGTTGAGTGTAATTATTTATTTATATACATGTTTACCAATTATTTCTTAAAAGTTAAAGGTGGTTTTGTATGAGGATTTTAAGTTGCTTTCACATATAAATAAAAGAATATGGGAATGTAAGGTTTAATTCGCGGAAGGCGCTTATTTTGAAGAAGGCTTTGTTGGAAAGTGTCAAATTCCAACAACATTTTCTAGCTTAACCTTTCGGCTATCCGGTTTTTTTGTCTTATTTTTGAAAAAGCAGAAACACTTTGCGTATAACATAAATGAGAACTGTTAATTTGTTTTCCTTTAAACTAAAACTCACACGTGTGTTTATTTTGTAATAAATGGGAACTATTAGTGTGTGTTTAGAAGACTAACATTTTACTCACGACTACCACTTTGCAGCAGTGAGTACGGGTTTGACCTCTCTCGAAGAAAAGTGGCGGTAATCCCTGCCACCAGTTGTAGCTACTTACTCCTCCGACCCTCCCAAAATTAGCTCGCTTCATAGTCACATCTGTCTCCGATGCTACTGCGTATGCTGACACACTACATAAATACATCCGCGATTCAAAAATGAACTATATCGTAGCAATCTTAAGTCCACTGCTTTGCAATAAATACAGTTGGAAACTGCACACTGTGTATGCATCAGCAGAATAGGAACGGGATACATACTGAAGGTGAGGAAAACAGATTTGGATAATGTAAAAGCTTGTAAATGAAATATACGTGGAATTTTGTAACAATGCATAGCTGATGTAAGAAACAGGTAACAAACAGGCAATACATACAGCTGGTGCGATATTTAGAGCAGTAATTGCATTTCTTATAGAGTCGGTCATTGTTATCATACTCGCCTTTATGGCACAAAAGGTAGTGATGCCTTTGCAGGGAGGTGGCAAAGGAAGAATGAAGGTCTTTGTCACGAGTGATCTGCAAGATTGCCCTCCTACGTGCATATCCAATCAATGACTCTGAAATTGTTCCTCTCATAACTGGTGGTTGTTGCAACAGTAGTGGATCTATTGTAGCTACCTTAATGTGTTTGTTTCCCTCTAGTTGTTGTCCTTCTCTTACAGGCCTGCTTAAACTATCTCTGTCTATAAATACACCCCTGCATTTTTAAGTTTTCATCCTGCACCATCTCCACCGAATTGATTTAGCTGGCGCTTACTGACACCCTCTCGCCTCATATACACCCACAGCTCAGAGATATAACAGGTTTGCAAATTATTTTTTTGTTGCTATGCCATTGTGGCCTTTCTATATACGTCTCACTCTTCAATGCCAGTATAAGAATCATTCATTGCAGGAAGTTGTGACATGTTACCTTGAGAGGCAATACTACCTATATTTACTGTCCATATTTGACAATTAGATTAGCTGCTTCTGCTTCTTATTTTACTGAATTATAATTCCAATTGGCCCAAAGATACGAATAGGAAAACAACTCTCTGCTTTGTGCACTGCATCTTTTGGACAAGCATTTCTATGCACTGGCAACCTTCTGTTCTTTTTGGATTTTATCTATAATGTTACATGTCAAATAGGGCCTATTTTACTTGTCATGAAACTACCAATGTTCTTCATTAAAGACTGTTGCAGACAACATTTAAACCTAGCACTTGAACGACGTGGAAAAAATTTGTATGCTGGTATCTAAAACTGTTAATCGCTATATTCTCCAATTTTAGCCATAAATGTTAACAATTTCACATTGCTAAGATTAGTTAACCATGCTAATGATTCTTATCATGCAAAGCACTCACTTCATAAATATCCAGTGTTGCCTAAGTCCAAGATTGTTTATGAAATTGCAAGTAAGTTGCATCGAAATGAACTTCTTATAATGCAAGAGTAAGGGTGATTTTTGTGAGTACGATACTTTTTAGCTATTGTGCCTTTCTTTTACAATGTATGCTATGCACCCAGCACTTACAAAACCTCTGACAACTTGCCTGGCAAAAGAAAGCATCCACTCCTGGTATTCTCAGAAAATAAATATTTGGCCAGGAAGTCTGATGGGAAGAAACAAAGTGTTGTGTAGTATGCAACTTAACAACCTTCTGCTCGGTGGCACTGGGCACTGATGCAGGGAAACAATCATTAAATAAGATAAATTCTTTCTCAAGGAATGTATTAACTAAAATACCAATCCAAGGGTTAAGTTACAAATGATCATTGATAATCTTTATGTAAGATCTGCTGAAAACTACAATGAGCATGTCTGACATTTCCATAGTTGCATACAGAGAATTATGGATGAAAAAATTGCAAGTTGGAAGAGAGAACCCAAGTTGATGCTGGAAACCCCATCCCGACAACCCTTTGCTTTTCTACTGCGTTGTATAAAGGATAGCATCATATATCTCTGTGTTAGTCACCAAGAAAAGCTCCAGTGGAACCCATTTTAGGACAGTCATAATAATTGCCTCTTCTCGTCTCTTGAAAGAACTGTGTGAACTATCCATACCTCCCATGCCATCACAAAGCAATGTGCCATTAATTTTGGAATAGTTTTAGTTAGACTGTCCACATAATTACTGTGAAGTAGAAAAAAGGGACTGCAATTTCTATTCAATATTGTATTTGACAACGGCTCTATATTCTATGAAATAAAGTCTAAATCTGCCTTCAAATGGTTGTAAACCACAAGTTTCAAAAAGTGTCTAAATCTGTATATTATGTTGCCTGAAATTGGATAATCAGACGGTAATTTGCTTTGCAATTTCAGTTTCATTGAGCCAATGTTTTTTGCAATGTTTAGAATTCTTGAGCAGTTCTCTAACTGAAAGGAATGTATAGATCATTTTTCCTTTTGAAATGTTGTTTTAACTACATCTCCATCTCAATTGCATGACATTCACTAAATATCATGGTTACTGTCTTTGGCCTAACCATTATGAATGCTTGCCCTATAAAATTTCTGCTGTAGATTTATACATGAATAACGCCGAAGACAATAATAATAAGACTACAACCAGCTCCATTATTGTTATATTATGTTGTTGTGATGTGCCTGTCTGGAGACATGGGTTGGCTTACTATTGGTGAGTGCCTCCCATTTGACTGACATATTTATATTTATATTTATATTTAATTGCCCTTAACGATAGATTGTTACTTGGTCAATCAAATATACAATTGGCCTCAATTTGTTTGCGTACTTGTGGGTATACATGATGGGGACTTATACTGCATGTTCTAGAGATACAATCTCCGAATGACCAAATGTTATAGATGAAATGTCTAGGATTTGGAGTATGCAGGCTCAAGATGTCTTGTTATTACGTCCAACATAAATTATTCTACAATATCTCTTTTTCCCACCTTCAATGCTACACAAATGATTGAAATCCAGTGACATATATATGTATATGTATTTATGTACTTGTCAGTAGAAGAAAAATTTATACTAAACAAAGTTGGTTGCTTTTTTCAGGTATTATGGCCACTCCAAATGGAAGTCCATCCATTATCACAATATCTGATGATACCTCTGGTGCCATTGTCGGGAGCCCTCCTATTGAACTGGTAGCTTCAAATGGGTCCTGTTATCCTGTAAAAGTGACATAGGCAATTTTTGGGTAACCACACCAAAATTTTGTTTTGGTTCCCAGTAGAGGTCCCTTAGCGTTCGGAATGGCATAAAATCCCTTTCAGAAGAATCTAGTTTTCCAAACTTAGTCATTTGGTCCTTTTTTGGTTGGGCGTAGTTTTTATTCATGCAACATCAAATGAAACTGCACCCCCTCCTTTTCTTTGGCGCATCCTTCGGAGTGTCGAGCCTCTCAGATGTTGCGCCTTCAATGTTGCACCTTCCCATGATGCGCCTTTCAAGCCTATGCCAAGGCGCATGCGCCATCTTGTTGACATTCAAAATGTTGCGCCCCTGAATGGTGCGCCAAAGTGCTGAAAAAGCAATGTTGTGACCTCGAAATCCGCGCTGGGGCGCAAATACTTTCATGTTGGCGCTATCTGGGTGTGCCTTTTACAAAAGTTGGTGGCGCATTTATTGCACCTTTTGCTATAAATAGGTGCATCCGACCTGTCATTTTCGCACTGAAAAAACGTGGAAAAAGGTTATTCTTCTGCATTTGTCAACGCTCTGTCAGCCCCGTGTGTCGCTTTCCATCGTATTTGTGGACCCACATCGTTTCCTCCATCTTATATATTCTTGGTAAGTGGTCCTTGCTTTTCTTGTGGTTTTGTTGTGGTTTCCTTGTTGTTTTTGGAGGTTTGGTGTCGTTTTAAAAAAAAACAAAAAATGAACCTAAGAAGATAATACAACCCCTTCCGTTTTGCAAATCAACCCACCTTCAACCGGTTTTACCCTCCTTCCAGATCTGCTAACCTGGAAGGCCTTGTCTCAGAATGGATCCCTATCCCTTTTTCCTCTGTTTCCCTCACTACAAAATTTGAGTTAAAGAAGGCAAAAACCACAAGCACAAAAGAGGGAACATCCTAAAGTTGTTGCAAAATAAAACCCCTTTGTTTTCTTTGCGCGAAGCTTCATCTCTTGCAGACTAAACACAGTCGCGCCAAAGGGGCACACTGTCCCCACATGCAAACATCGGCCTTTCCTGCGCCTTGTAAAAATTCCTAAAATTCTTAACACAAGCGCAAGCGCAACTCCAGTTACACCTACATTCGAATGTCGTGCAGACCCTTCCCTATTTGCCAAGCTGCAAAGCTAAAATCCTTCGCTCAACTTACCGCATGATGATGTACCCTTTGAACTTGCGCCCCGCGCGCATCATAATGTTTTGCAACATGTACCGTATACGTACCCGATGGCGCACCTCAAGCCTTATTACACAAAATATCATCGTGCTCGGTTAAAATCTTTATATGGCGCAGCGCACATCCTATGACACCAACATCTAAATGTTGTGTGTAGTATTCTGCACCTGCGCCCCTTTTGGTGTTGTTTTACGCCATGCTGACACTCTCTCAAAGCGCGCCTTGCTTTTCGACCTCGAATGACCAAGTATAATTGTGCACTTGCCTTGGGAAGCTTCTAAATTGATAACTCTTCATTATGTAAGCTTTAATGGATGATCTAACAGCTAACATGGCTCTTCTGCGATGGACTTCCCTGCTTCTTCTTGCAAATCAACTACTGAACTCAGATACACACATGTCTTCATCGAGTAAAAAGTCAACCAAGTCGAGGGTAAAGCCAGATTAACAAAGGAAGAAATGAAGTATAAATACAAAGGATCGGGATGCTGAATCCCTTGCAAAATGTGACACGGACATCGAGAGATTCGAGAACTTCGGTCATATTGACATGGAGGACTTCGAGCGAGAACCAAGAGCAAGGTCACGGGTAGTCCATGGATGGACAAATTGGTTAGCAGTGGTCTGCATTTTGTTGCAGGAATTCCCGTGAGTGCAATTAACAATGAGTTCATGATGGTGGTGGGTCGTTGTTACAATAAGGACACTAGATGTGTCGAGAATGAGAAGGTTGAGGTGATAATCAACCTCATTGCCTGGCATTTTGAAATCATGTTGGGTATTCCGCACCACCGGCATTTCGTGTGATAAGCCGAAGACTGCGCATGAAGTCATGGAATGAAAACGAAGATAAATGCATGCAGTTGATGAATGAGGTATACTTGAAGAACAAGAAGGTGGTGAGCAGGTGGCCGCAAGTCATCCATCACAACAACTTCTCAAAAGAGCTGAGCGACACCATCACCTTCCTAAGCAGGGTGTTTGGGCTTCCTGATGTCCATTATTTTCACAAGTGGAGGCTCAGATACTTGGAAACCATGAGCAAAAATGTTCTGATCAAAATTTTAAATGAGGCGGAGATCATCGCTGCAAAGCACCATCTCAAGCGGTTTCAACAACTCAACAACTCGGGAGGTTCTACATGAACTCCATGTGGTATATGTTGTTGCCTGCGAAAGAGACTACCCAATATTGAATCAATGCGGGGTATGGCCCAAGTAAGAATATATGAGTATTATCCGAGTTGAGGACGGATGGAAAACAACATCGCATAATTCAGCAAGATCAATGACGCCTTCTTCTACGGCATCATCTCGCACTTTGTGAGGCCTAATATGACTCACGGTCGGACAACTAAGAGCATGGTCACTGCTTACATAAAAATGGGGAGCGTTATTTACGCAATTCCCCACTTTCACCTATCTCAAAGCCGCCCAACTTCTTGGGGAGCCACCAAGTCTGAGATATGCGGGGCCTAAGATAATCTATTAGAGCTATCTAGACAACTCATTACGTATCACGAGAAGTGTACGAAAAGAAAGTTCAGAGTGGAACTTCTTTCCCCTCACACGGTGGCGACACCTACACTTCTCATAGCGAAATCCTAGGAAATGTTTTGGAGGTGGAGTTGCTTAACTTGAAACACAATTTCCCAGTGAGGCTGACCTTTGATCCTCGCAATTGCCTTCGAGGCAAAGCTTCGATCGATTCACGTCCCATAGATCGAAGATATCTACATCGATCTCGTATCATGAGGTCGAGCTCGGAAGAAAGGATCACTCCCACTTTGTACTGGTAGAGATCATCGATATGGTGTGGCCATTGTCTGAAAGGTTTCGGCGACTCGATCAAGAAGTTGATCGGGTCTATTTAGACACTGGGACGAGGACAATTGGCCGTTTCACGAGATTGATAGAACAAAGGCGCCTCGAAACTATAGAAGAGAGAGTCGAAGGCACTCTGCGAGCGCCACAAAGCATTAGTGCGGGAAGAACGGTCTCATTTACCTCGGGGGTAGACTTCACCACGTCTCTTTTGGGCGATGCACTGCTAAGCCAAAGCACTTGCCAAAGGCAAAGGGAAAGATAAAGAAGGAGAAACAAGCACTACTCACGAGGAAACTCTCGAGAGTCCTCCTTCCATTCTACCGAGGAACAGGGAATAAGCGATCTCTCGGAGGAAGAAGAAGAAGCGGTAAGCTGTTCGGCGGGCACATCCACTCGAGGATATCGCCACTCTTTGTAACTATTAAGGTTCCCATTGTCCCATCTCCTGCTCCCTCTTCCCCTCCTCACGCTTTCACCAACTAACCACTCCTTTGGTTGTGTCTTCTCCCCGTCTTCTACCATTCCCCTTCCTCTTCATCCATCTTCTCTTCCCTCGCGGATTTGTCCCAAACATTTCTTCCCTCATCTCTCGGATCCCTTACACCCCCACGGTTTCCTCTCCTACCCCTGTGAGCGTTGGAGGGTTGGCTTTTTCACCGCCATTTGCCAAGTGTCTCGACGTATTTTCCCATGTCCATTGTAGTTGTTCCTTCCACCTCCGTTCCCTCTTCTCCCTCCTGGTCCCACTCCCTAAGTCCGAATGGATCTCCAAACACCCGAGTCAACACAAGAGGAAAGTCCCCATTGCACCTATAGACTTCTCCATGATTCCAACTAAAGGAGCTAAGAAGCAAAAGGCAATAACCCGCTTCTCTCAAAGCGCTTCAAGTGAAAGAGTTATGGAGATCACGTCTGTCATCACCAATCTAAGCACTATGATAATTCTTTCACAGGGAACTCCTTCGCTTTATGATTATTTAGTGCAAAAACAAACATAACGCAAGAATACCATAGACTATGATAAGAAGGAATGATGATAAATCTGAAATATAAGTGTAAATTATAATATCAACATGAAATTATTACAATCTCACCCATGAGGTAATTCAAGTGTTTCTTGACTTCACTTGCGTTCCAACAATAACTATGAGAGAAACTTCACAATTACACATTTTAATGGCTTCTTTAACACACCTTGAAATGATGGCTTTCTTTACACAATTACTCATACTGATATTTCTCACTACTTCCTTCTATGCTAAATGAGGGGATGGCCTCTTTATTTATAGGAATTGAGCTTATCCACCTATCTCTAAGATAGGATAGGAAATCTCTTCGACCAATCATATTCCATGCCTAAACTCTTGCCTTTACATGTAGGCTTATCTTCTAAGATAAGATAAATCTTATCATCTCACATGAGTTTCACCTTTTTAGACTTTTCCACAAATAAAATACACAAAATATTTAAGACATCACTCTTTATCCTTATTACAAATATACTATTTCTAATTCCTAATCATGTAGACCCTACTTCTCTACTTACCCAAACTTTGACATTTTAACATTCTTGGACCGCTTACGACAAATATTTACTTTTACAATATTCCTATTGTACTTTGATTATACATACCTACTTTATTTATTTGGCGGTGTAGACACCTATAATTACGCCCAAGCAATTTAAATACTTAAATTGTGCTAATTATCCCCTTTCTCATGCAAATCAATAACATATCGTCAAAAGCACTCATTTTCCCTCATATCATCATTAATTAAATTAATTAAGTTGCTATCAACAAATACCTAATTAACGACCTTAGTTAATAAATCACCCCTTCTACCTAGACTAATTAATTATTATTAATTAATTAGCTTTCCCTTCCATTTAACCAATAAATCAATATTTAATTGATTTAATCCCCTTATAATAGCCTAAATCGTACTAATATTCCTCTAATTGGCTTACATAAAGCTTACACCTACTATTAATTAATCACCTTTGATTAATTAAAATACCCCAACTCCCATGACTTGCTTAAACATGTATTAAAACCCTACAAAAGTAAGGTTACCTTTAATAAAGCAACCTTATCCATTCTAATCATGTTTTACCTTTATCCCACATTAAATGAGAATGTGTTGAATCCTTTATCCTTTGGGCTATATAAAGAGCCCTCCACCTACTTTTTACTTACACCTAAACTTTTAAGAGAGCAAATCAAAGCATATAGCAAAGAGACTAAGAGCTTGCACCTTGCCCTTTTGAGAGTTTATCATCTTGAAGAGTTAAGCCTCTTTCTTAAAGTCTTGGGTCGTATGGGAGGTGTCGAAAAGTCTTGTAATGACTTTGATTAGCCCCCATTCTTAGGTTCTTGGAGCATTAAGGACAACTATTTTGATAGCCATGGAGCTTACTTAGGTCCATTCGTTTATTTGTTGTTAGAGAATAGAGGAGTTTAGATATTTAGCATTGTTAGTTTGAAGTTTGTATTGATGAATCTTAGCATTCAACCCTTGTTTAATTCTTATCGTGATGGTGTTTATCTTTGTTTTAGCTAAATTGTAGAACTATTTTAGGTGGTAGTTCTTGCTTCATTTGATTTAGCATTAAGCAAAGTATACATGCACACATTTTGCTTGCCGCTTAGTGGGACTTACTCCATTGTCCTTTGCACTTAATTTCAAGTTTTTGTAGTTAAGTTTTATTTTTAGTTCTTAACCCTCTTTTACACATGTTGATCTAACTTGTTTTTTTAACATGTTTTTGTTGAGTTTGCGTGTGTTGGGTCTTCCTTGTAGGTATGAAGGAGGTGAAGTCTTTGTCGAAAATTGGAATTGAGGGGAAAATTTCAAGATTTCTCCATGTTTTCATTTTTAGAACTTACTTTTTCAACATTTAACATCTTAGTTTTGTCGATTTCTTGAAGATTTTAAATTCTTGGCGTGTAGGTTAGTGTTTGATAGTCTTGAGTCTTTATTTACATATTAATGTGGTGGGTTCTTTGTCGAAATTTAATCTTGGTGAGAAAATTTTCAAGATTTCATCATGTTTTCATTTTTAGAACTTACTTTTTCAACATTTTACATCTTTAGTTTTGTCGATTTCTTGAAAATTTTCAATTCTTGAGCATGTAGGTTAGTGTTTGATAGTCTTTGAGTCTTATATTTACATATTAATGTGGTGGGTTCTTTGTCGAAATTTAATGTTGGTGAGAAAATTTCAAGATTTCGTCATGTTTTCATTTTTAGAGCTTACTTTTTTCATCATTACATCTTAGTTTTGTCGATTTCTTGAAAATCTTAAATTCTTGGCATGTATGTTAATGTTTGATAGCGTTGAGTCTTTATTCATATATTAATGTGATGGGTTGTTGTCAAAATTGAATCTTGGTTGGAAAAATTTTCCCATTTTGCATATTAAGGGACGTTTTTGACATTTTTTAAGTGCGTCAGTCGTCCATGAGCGTAAGAGCGTATCGTAACCCATCTTAGAAGGCCATAACTTTTGCTCCGGCCTCGAAATGACTCCATTTTTTTGCGTTGGAAAGGTATTGAAGTTAACTATGTAATGAAAACATAAATTTGGGATTTACACTTATAGAAGTTGTAGGTTTTCTGTTATTTTAAAAGCTGGTCATTTTTAACATGTCAATGTTTTGATGAATGTTGTATTTCCATCTTACTCGATTTAGATCAAAGCGTGTGTATGCTCTTCTCTTGCACCTTTTGGTGATCTTGAGAATCAAAAAACAACTTTGATCTATATCTTTTTTAACATTGGGATTAAACTTGGAAATTTAATTATTCATTTCTTAAGGGAATGAACCACAAAGCATTTTTCAATGGTCCTTTGATTTGAAGTTTTCCATTTTATATAGTTGGGATAAAGTTTGTGTATGCTCTTCTCTTGCACCTTAGGGTGATCTTGAGAATCAAAAGCAACTTTAGTCTTCGTTTTATAACATTTGGTAAATTGGAAACTTCATCTTTCACTTTTGGTTTAAGGAATGAACATTTATCAAAAATTTTGTATGGTTCATTGATTGAAAAGATTTTATTTACTTTTTAGTTGGATTATTTGTTGTGTATGCTCTTCTCTTGCATCCTTGGATGATCTTGAGAATCAAAAGCAACTTTTAATCCTCTTTTAAATAATGTGATTTTCTTGGAGAGCTCTAACGCTTGAGTGCGGGACACTAAAAACGCTTGTCGAAGAAAGGAGGAATCAAAAGCGAAATCAAAAACTACTAATCGGTTGTTATACGGGTTCCGAAAAGGTGTTAAGCAAACCACACCTAATTAAGCAAGATAAAAAAACAACATATTCAAAACTTGTATTGCGAGGTTTTGGAAAAGAGTACGTCCTCTCCGCTCATTAGAACATAACCCCTTTGGCGCATGCGCCTTATTTCACACAACAATGGGGGTGGTTCGGGAACAAAGTAGTCACGAGAGGAACCTTGTGGGATGAAAGCGGGAAGTGCTCACTTTACCTCTTGATTAGTGATTCCTTTGTGAGATAGAGTTATAGGTTGTCGTTGTGGCGACCCAGGTGATAGTACACGTAGGCCGCTAGTTTCTCTTTGTTCTTGAAGGGGGTAAAGTAAAGCGAGATACTCCCAAACTAGTCGGTGTGACTTTTTGGGTAAATCGCGCTCGCTCGTGGCAACTTTGTAACACTAGGGTGAGAGAACCACTAGGAGAATATACTTTGGCGAGAGCCCACTTTGACCACTTTAAAACGGTGTTGAGTTGTGAACCTTCTTTTTGAGAAAGCGTGTGACGTATTACTTTCGCTAGTTTTTACTTGCCTTAGGGCGAGGTGAAACTCTGAAGTAAAGACTAGCATTTTTTGTCATTTTTTCTTGATTTATTTCAGCCCGTATTCTTTTGACACTTTGTTGATCGAAAAGAGGTGTGATTACCTTTGTGTTGCCATTCATTCATTTTTCTCTCACTTTTATGTCCGTTTTCGCCCATCCATGTTTTTGGTGGGTTAGTTAAGCGTCTAAAGTGAGTGGAGGCGTTTTCACGTCATTTGGTAGCCATTGTGATCTTGATACCCGTCAAGAGATCGTCATTGTAGTTAGGCGTGGTTCATCACCTTTGCGGACTTCCATAGTAGGAGTTAGTTTGTTTTGTCTCGTATCATTCTGATTTCGATATTTACGTCTTGTTTCTTGTAAACTCGACATAAATACCTATATTATATGCGATTCTGTTGCACACATTCTTAACTATTCTATTTATACTTTGAGCTTTTTTTTGTTCGGATTTTATTATTACCTCGATTTGAAAAGGTGTTAGGAATGCTACCATTTTGTGCGTGTTATATCAATAACACCTCGATATCAATACTTCACTTTCTTGCTTGAAGTGGGTTAACATATCTTGGTGATATTGTTGTGTCATTCAAATCGTAATTGGCACTTTTTGAGATATAGGTCTTAATCAGACTTGAGCTTGCTCATCGTATATCTTGATTGGGAGATCGCATTTAACTTCATGTATTTACTTACGTCTTGTTCATTCCTTTGAACTTGGCATAAGTGGAGACATCTTGTTAATCATCTGGCGTCACAAATTACTTTGAAACGTAGTCTAGGAAGTACTTCATTTGATTAAGTTTTGGTACCAAACGATTGTTTCATTGGTGACTTTATCATTCTATCACATTGGTATTCTCACACTGTTAATTTACTCTTAACACGTACATCTTGTGTTTCACTTAGGGGTAGTCATTGAATTTTGAACAAATCTACAACTTACCTTAGTGAAACTTATCACAAAAACATGGCTCCCAAGGCGCGCGTCAGGGTTAAAGAAGCAAACATATGAGAGCAGCAGGCATGAGCTTGGGAAACCTCTAGCAGACGAGGGTCAAACCCATTTATCGGACACGATCTAGGACCACTTTATTTTTGCGAGAAAAGGAAATAGAAGAGATGGTCGATCATAGTGGAAATGAATTAGAATCACCATGCATGAGACTTTGATTTTGACCCCACTCTCTTAGATGAGTTTCTCCTTAGAAACAAAGATAGAGTTTTGGCACGGGTCATGGAATTAGGGGCAAATTGCCCATTGAGAATGAACCGATATACTACTGAAAACAAATGACCTACTGGGAGAGAACGCCCCTTATCGATATGGAAGATATTTTAACAGGTGGGCATGCTTCCACTTCTTATGTAGAAAATGATAAAGTGGTAGGGCATAGAATACCCCTCATCAAAGTGCCACGAAGAAGCAAGATAGAACATGAGACGGGGAAGAACCTCCACGATACGAAGAGGAGGAACCTTTAGAAGAAGAAGACCTGAACCAAGTCACGATCAACAACAACTCAGTAACTTAAAGCCGACAACTAGCTTTGCTTACTTTCCAGTATAGAAACCTGAAACAAGAACGTTGAAAGTCAAAGCCTAAGTTTAGGATCCATGAACTCCATCGAGAAAACCAAGGAGAAGAAGACACGGGGTATCATCATGTGTACACATCCCCGCTTCTCCCACTAAAGAACAATTGCTCACAAGAAGTGCTGATCTATGAAAGTGAGCACTTTGAGCATCTGAGAAAGCAATATAGGGAGTATTAGGAAATACCAATACGAAGAACTATACCCCTATCCTTTTGACAAGACAATGACCCTTGACCCTTTCGAAGAAATTTGATATGCGAAGTTAAACAAATATGAAAAAGGAAAGGGAGACCCGAGGATCATGTTAAAGATTTCTACATGGCATGTCGAGAGGTGTCTTATAGTGATAATTACCTCATCGGACTTTTTCTAAGAGTCTCGGAGGTCAAGCATTGGAATGGTTTCTGTGCGCTTACCACGAGGATCAATTTTCACTGGCGGAATTGGCGGAAAGATTCGTGCGTCATTTCTCGTATAACATAGAGAGTGAGCGTCACCATAATGGAACTTGTGCGGCCTGAAAACAACGCCCAAATGAGACCTTCGCTGACTTCCTCCAGCGATGGAGAGGGATAGGCTAGTAAACTTCCCTTGCGCTTTCACTGAGAAGCGGTAGTCGATATTTTCGTCCCTAATCTCAACCCGGATATAGCTTTCCACCTCGAATGCATTGTGTCGCACCTTTGAGGAGGTTATCGAGAAAGGGATTCAAATAGAAAAGGCTCTCATTGCGAAGGCACCCTCGAAACCCAATCTAAAAACTGACGAAGTGTCGAGCCATTTGAAAATCCAAAGATCTTTAACAAAAACAAAAGCGTGGTGGGAGGCGGAATCACTTTGATTCCCGAAGCGTGTTCAAGCGGTCAAAACGGTCGACCTTTTAAAGCGACCCGAGGCCCAATTGACCACCACCCAAAGCGATGAACATTCACCTCCCTCGATGAACCGTTGTATCATACTAAAAAGCAGTTGGATGCGGCCCACATGATGACCTATCCTACAACCTGACCGTTTGATGACAACGCTCCTAAACCTTCATGGTATAAGGGCGCATGAATCTGAAATGCATCGCGTTAAAGGTCATAAAAGCAGACAAATGTTTGCGACTTCGCCACTATATTCAAGACCTCATTGTGACGGGGAGATAGAGGTGGATAACCCTAGCCACACACAAACACCTACTTGAGAAAATGGGGATTTATAAGGAACCATTCCCCAAGCATGATAAGTCGGAAAAGGAAAAACCGGATCGGGAGAGTCATCCCAAACCTATAAAGCCACGAATTACTTGTATGCGAGAGAGATAACAATCATTACGATTCACTTATCGGATGTATTCACTCCCCTTGGCCAGTGTCGATACATCGGATCGAGGAAATTTGCTGCTTGCTGTATAGCAAGGCGTGCCGCCTCGTGATTCAGAACCCTCTCTGTTGACCCAGCATAGTAAATATAACCTTTTAGAACAACTTGAGAAGACACTGCTAAGATCTCGATCTTAGATCTTCTCAAGATATCCAATGTGCGTAAGGACATTTTGTATCAAACTCTTCGGGGGTCGGGAGTGCCTTTAGAAGTCGATCTGCGCATACCTTGAGCCGCGGTGGCAAATATTGCACCCAGTGAGCATCTCACTTTGACCATAGGGAGGTCCCTACGAGAATCCTACACATAATCTTCCCTTATACATTGAGGTAGTTGTCACAGCGGGAAAATCAAGCGGGTGCTTGTGGATAATGGATCGGGATTGAACATTTTGCACGCTTAAGTTAGTCAAACAATTGGGACATACGGAGGAAGATCTTGAGTCCCATATCATCACTATCACCGCATCGACAACGCGGAAAGAGAGTCGGCGAGGCACCATTACAGCTGCCCGATGGAGGTGGGCCCCACTTGCCATCGGACAAAGTTTCACGTCTTAGACTTGGAACTTCCATATAATATGCTTTAGGCGACCATGGATCCATGCCATGCAAGCGAGTGCCATCGACATTTCATCGATGCATCAAGTGAAGCATGAGGGACATACGATAACAATACCGGGAGACTCGAGAGCCCTTTGCTCATTGTAGAGCTCTTAATAGCTTTGCACGAAAAGGGTACGCATGTCCCTCCATGAGATATAGTTGTCCCTCTTCATTACGAGGCCATGGAATCTCGAGTAGATTGAATTCTCTTAGTTCTTGCACTCATGGGGCATCTACTTCAACATCTCCATTTAATTCATGGGAGATGAAAATTCTGGAATATGTTTGTGGGGAGTATAATGTACAACAAGCGCTCTTGGTTTGACCTCTCCTTGTCGCCCGAGACTAGAGGTCGACCAATTACCGCTTCGGGAGACCTGAGAGAGGAACACTATTGGGTCGTTCTACGGAGGCTTGTTAGGCGAGGAAAAATTACTTGATCCACCTCTTACTTGGGTCCCTGAGGACACTCGGCCATCTTGTTATCAAACCCCAGAATATGAAAAATCTAGCGAGAATGATGTACTCCATGGGCTCTGAGGCTAGGATGTGGGAGGAATGAACAAGGACAAAGAGAACCAGTCCCTCTTCCACATTTCAAAGCAGAAAGATATGGCATTGGGATTCGCCCTTATGGAGCACACCCAACGATCAAGATGCGACATTACGAGCATGAGGATAGCTCGATTATCTAGAAAGCGATACTGATTCTGTTGTAGCCAATATGA
Source organism: Taxus wallichiana var. yunnanensis (assembly GCA_018340775.1). NCBI lineage: Eukaryota > Viridiplantae > Streptophyta > Pinopsida > Cupressales > Taxaceae > Taxus > Taxus wallichiana. The sequence goes on from CM031235.1 coordinate 746,077,627, forward strand.
GGATCGGCCTCCACGAACCTTTTCATGAATAATGTTGTCCTAACCATCACCCCCTTTGAATGAACCGACCCTTGACCTTGTATACCCCTCCCTTGTTGAATGGGACCCATGACGTCACGTGCCACTAGATTTATTCGAGAATGCGAGGCTATTGCGAGTTCATGGGCATAAGGGATCTGATTCCCATTGGAGATCACAAGAAGGGTTTCTTTATCGACTTAGACACTGCGCCTACTTGGCGGAGGAGGTGAACTTCGTGGTCAGCAAAATTTAAAGAAAAGCGAGGCAAGAGTTCTAAAGAAAAGCCTCGGCAAAAATCAAAGTCAAGTCACACGGTGAAAACCTCTTTGAGGCATTGGGTGACAAACAAATAAGAAAATCAAAGGACAAACAAAGTGACCCACGCGAGGATGAAAATCTCGTAGAGACATCCTTGGATGAAGATCTCAACCTACCTCCAGATCCCACGCGTATGGAGGATTTATCAAAATTGTTAGTTGAAGAAACCATTGATGTCGATATTGAGTGCTTGAAGAAGATCCCAAGATAGTAAAATTGGGAGCATCACTCTCTCATTGTAGGAGAACAAAAGGCGTTCTTTATCTTTCTTTGCGAGAGTTTATTGATGTGTTCGCATGGTCTTAAAAGACATGCCCGGCTTAGATCGACTTTGGTCGTGCGCATAACTTGGTTGTGTGCTTGCGAGACGCTAAGCCTATCAAGCGAAGCTTGAAAGATGCACCCAAGAAGTGGCCTTGTTAGTTAAAGAAGAGTTGGAAAGGTTGCTTTTGGCGAGGATTCATCGAGCCCGATTGATTATTACGAATGGATATCGAACATTGTTCTGTCGGAAGAAACCTATTGGTATCCGAATTTGCCTGATTTTAGGGACATCGATAAAGCTTGCCCTAAAGATGACTTTCCGTTGCCCAACATTGACATGATTGTTGACTCAACCGCATGGGGTATGAAATGCTATCACTTATGGATGGCTTTTTGGGTTATAATCAAATTAAGATCGGTTGAGGAAGACCAACACAAAACAGCTTTCACTGACTCCTTGGGGCACCTTACATTATCGGTGATGCCATTGGCCTTAAGAATGCGGGAAGCGACTTATCGTGAGCCATGCGGTAATATTTCACGATATGATTCATGACATCATGGAAGACTATGTAGGCGACATCACAGGAAAGTCAAAACAAGAGAGGACATCCTATCATTTTGCGGCGTATCTTTGAGCGCCTACGTGAATCAAAGTCAAGCTAAATCGAAGAAGTGTGTCTTTGGTGTCTTTATCAGGAAACTATTAGGCTTCATCGTGTCGAGGCGAGGTATTGAGGTAGACCCTGCTTAAAGTATCTCGCCATCACGAAATGCCTCCACTGAGAATATCAAGCAGCTGCGTAGCTTGCGAGGAAAATTCAAGCCATTCGCCACTTTATCTCCCGACTTGCGAGATAAATGTCACTCATTCACTCATTTCTTAAGAAGGACATCACTTTCATTTGGGGACGACGAGCGGCAATGACAAGCCTTTGCTTTGCTTAAACAGATACAGCTAATCCACTGTCCTCATGCCTCCCACTCAGGAGAACCACTTTTGCTCTATATTTCGCTACTGTGATATGTTATTGGTGCTTTGCTCACCCTTGATATGACCTTAGCCATAAAGAGAAAGCGGTGTCTATCTGAGTCGCACCCTCATCGCTTTATGAATGTAATTATCCTCAGATTGAGAAGGCTTGCTTGTTTGTTGTTTTTACCTTTGAAACTTCACCATTACTGCTAAATACTAAGACCAAGCTCATATCAAGGTCGACCCACTCAGTATTTGTTGTCAAACCCGCCCTCACGGGTAGAATGGCTAATTGGATCATTCTACTCGGTGAGTTTGATATAAATTTGTCCATCAAAAATCAATTAAAGGACAAGTACTTTGACCCAAACTAGCGGAAGCACCTTTTGAAAGCATAGAACCTTTGAGTCTGGATCTGCGGATGCATCTTTGCTCTACATTGAAGAATCTATCGTATGGCAGATACATTTTGATGGATCTTTTACGTTTCATGGTTCAGGTGCAGGAGTGGTCCTTATTACTCCTTCGGGTGATCCTATACCACAGGCTTTCACTTTGGCCTTCCCTTGCTGAACAACATTGCGGAATATGAAGCACTCATTGCGAGATGAAGCTAGCCATCAAGTGGAATATTGACATGTGAAGGTTGTAGGTGATTCATGACTAATCATCAAACGAGGTTAATGATGAGTATAAAGTTAAGGATGACAAGCTCATACCTTATAAGAAGTTGGTGGAAACTACGAAGGAGTATTTTGTGCGCATTACCTTTGAGAAAATCCCAAGAGCGCGAGAATAGATCGGCGAGATCTTATGGCAGCGGTGGGATCATGCCGTATTCCTAGGGAACAATGATATGCCATTCTTCGTAGAAAATCTACGCCAGCCCGCGTATGACATGCCAGAATCTTGCTTGGCTTGTGAGGTTGTTGGTCCCCATTCACCATGGTATGAACCCATTTTCACCTATCTTAAGGACAGTACATTCCCTCCCGAAATCTCCCGCTCTGAAAAGCAGAGCCTAATTCACCAGATAGCCGTTACACCCTGTTAGGAGGTACACTTTATCGTCGTGGCTACGATGGGAATCTATTACGTTGTCTGGATGTGAGGAGTCAATCCAGGCCAATTAAAAAGTACGAAGGAGTATGCGGAGCACATACAAATGGAATGGTCTTGGTAAGAAGCATTAAGTAGGTTCTTATTGGCCCACCATAGGCTGATTGTTGTAATTATGTTAGAAAAATGTCTTATGCAAAAAGTATGGAAATTTCATCCATGCTCCATATGACCATTCTGACGATCACTACCCAGTGGCCATTCTCCAGTGGGGACTTGATCTAATAGGGAAGCTTACTCTACCTCATCGATGGTCATACACATATCATCACATTTCTGAGAATACTTTCAAAATGGGTGGAAAGTTGTCCCTTTAACCTATGTCACGGGAGCACTGATTTCTAAATTCATCATGAATCACATTATTTGCCGATATGGTATCCTATGACCATTGTCGTGAGATAATGGGAAGTCATTTAAGAACAAAGCTGTGAAAGGTCTTTGCAGCGGTTCCAAATCAGATTGAAATGGTCCACGCCATATTACCTCGGGGTAATGGACAAGGTGAGGCAACAAGCAAGACTTTGGTAAGGATAATGAGAAGATGGTTATGGCAAACCGGAAAGCGGCACTCAAATCCACCCGACCCTGCTGGGCCTCACAGGAACATCAATTCGCACTCCTACGGGTGCGCGCCATATTCCCTAGTGTTTGGGACATGAGAATCTATCATCCCTTTAGAGATTGAACTCCCATCCTGTGAATTTCTCTTGGGACTATTTGGATAAGGATGAAGATTATGAGTGGCGAGATTGGTGAGTTAGAGCTCTGGATGAGAGGCGCATTCGCGCTCTTAATCACTGAAAGTATATCATAGAATCTCCTTTAACTACAACAAGAGAATCATCCCTCATGAGGTTTGAGGTGGGTGATTTAGTTATGAAGGAGAACCGGTCAACACCGGAGCGGAGCGAGAAAAGAAAGGAAGTTCGAACCACCTTTGGTTAGGACCCTATGTCATAGTTGCAGTATGGCACGGGGCTCTAAGTTGGCTCACCCTGATGGTGATGAGCTCGGGAGCCCATGAATTCCATGCATCTTAAGAGGTTTTATGCCTAAACATGGCAAGAAAGTCATAAAAATCAAAAAAAAAAAAATATAAAAACTAAAAAAAAAAAAAAAAAAAAAAAACCAAAAAAAAAAAAAAAAAAAAACAAGGTCGTCACTAGTGAAAACCCATGATTGTGGCACTTTGGACAAGTCCTTGGGTGAAAACCGGTTTAGGCGCCTCGGGAGGATTCGTTGTTCACAAGCATTACGTATTAGAAGGGTAGTTGTCTTTGTCTGGACTGGTTCTACCTTGAGTTTCCTTGTGCACACCATCTAGTCGGCCTTGATCGGCTTTGCCTTCTTTATTAAATCTACATAAGGGACGTGGTCTTTCGTTATTTCCCATCTTACTGTTGGGGCAACTCAATGACTTCACCTTCTTGTTCATAAGCGCGTGGCTTACGCCTTGTATATTCCCCACCTAGCGCTTTGGCATCCATGCTTACTTTCTTGGGCATCCATGCTTTCTTGGTTACTGCATAAAGCTTTGGAAAATTGCATGAAAACACAAAAACAATAGAAAATTGTTTCACAATAGAACATTGTTTCAAAACACAAAACAATAGAAAATTGTTTGAAAAACATAAAAACAATAGAACATTGTTTTGAGAAAACACAAAAACAATAGAAAATTGTTTCCAAAACACAAAAACAATAGAACATTGTTTGACAAAAAATAAAACAATAGAAAATTGTTTCAAAAACAAAAACAATGAAAATTGTTTGAGAAAAACAAAAACAATAGAACATTGTTTGAGAAAAACACAAAAACAATAGAACATTATATATATATATATATAAATATATATATATATATATATATATAAAAATCAAAAAAAAAAAAGGCAAAATTTTTCAAAAAATTCCTAAAAAGTAAAACACCCTACTGAAAATGGTAACTTGCTTCTTATTTGAAACTTGTGTCTTGCGCATGGTATTTTCTCCATATCTGTTGGTTTGTCTCACATCTTCCCCAGATTAATACGACTCGCGGATCTTTGGATTCATGACCATTCACAAAAGCTATTTGCTTTGCTTAAATGCATACGTACTACGGGGCACTTTTGGTTGCACAGTCTTTATTTTTCGTTGCGCACAAATGCTTTTCATGGACCCCGTGTCCATTTTCATTCCCCTTGCATGTATCCTTGCTTGGGGCATCATTTTTAACCCTTTGTCATCGATCACGAACTTGTGGATCTCTTCAAATACGCGATACAAAACATTTGTACAACTATGTCTTGGCCGTTGTTGGGTTAGATATGTGCGTTCGTACTTTTTCCTGTTATATGAGCTTGTTTCCTTCTCGTATTGCATTGCATTATTGTATGTTGCGTGGAGTTGGTACTTTCAATGAATGGACAATTGTTCGTAGTATGGCTTTTCATGTCATTCTACCTTTGTCGTATCTTATATTTTCATAAGGCCGATGATGTAGTTCTATGGCGATATGATGACATCAAATTTGTTCCAAACAAATAAGCGGTAGAGGTTAAGCTCTTCTCTCCCCTCATCCATATTTCTTCTACACCACTTCCCTTTCACCCCTAATTCTCCCTCTCCTCGGGGCATCTGCCTCGTCCCCATTCTTACACGCCTACTTCTCACCTTTTTCGATCGTCGATCGAGTTCTTGCTATCACCCCATCGACACTCGAGGGCATCTCTCCCTCTACTAATTTTTCTTCTATCTCTTGAAATCTCTTTTATCTCTTATCTTTGAAGTGGCATCACTTACGCCACCCCAAAAGAGGCAAATGTAGACACCTATAATTACGCCCAAGCAATTTAAATACTTAAATTGTGCTAATTATCCCCTTTCTCGCAAATCAATGACATATCGTCAAAAGCACTCATTTTCCCTCATATCATCATTAATTAATTACACTAAGCTAATTAATTAAGTTGCTATCAACAAATACCTAATTAACGACCTTAGTTAATAAATCACCCCTTCTACCTAGACTAATTAATTATTATTAATTAATTAGCTTTCCCTTCCATTTAACCAATAAATCAATATTTAATTGATTTAATCCCCTTATAATAGCCTAAATCGTACTAATATTCCTCTAATTAGCTTCTATAAGCTTACACTACACTATTAATTAATCACCTTTGATTAATTAAAATACCCCAACTCCATGACTTGCTAAACATGTATTAAACCCTTCTAAAAGTAAGGTTACCTTTAATAAAGCAACCTTATCCATTCTAATCATGTTTTACCTTTATCCCACATTAAATGAGAATGTGTTGAATCCTTATCCTTTGGGCTATATAAAAGCCCTCCACCTACCTTTTTACTTACACCTAAACTTTCTAAGAGAGCAAATCAAGCATATAGCAAAGAGACTAAGAGCTTGCACCTTGCCCTTTTGAGAGTTCATCATAAAGAGTTAAGCCTCTTTCTTAAAGTCTTGGGTCATATGGGAGGTGTCGAAAAGGGTCTTGTAGCTGACTTTGATTAGCCCCCATTCCAGGTTCTTTGGGCATTAAGAACAACTATTTTGATAGCCATGACCACTTAGGTCCATTCATTTATTTGTTGTTAGAGAATAGAGGAGTTTAGATAAAATTGTTAGTTTAGTTTGTTGAATTAGAGTTTAAATATGATGGGAGTTTAGACTATTGGTAGCATTTGTTAGCATTTGATACATTGTTATCTTCTTTTGCCACTAATAATTATACTTAACAACATCCTATTCCTAATACATATATTAATAAAATAGAAATTATGGAGGAAAATTTTAATGTCGACATTTTCCCCTTCTAGCTTCTACTCCGTCCTCTGAGTAGACTCTTATGGACTATTAAGTGGTGCTTGGAAAATCTTTAACTTGTCATGGTTGACCCATTTCGTAATGGGGATGCCATCCAGTCGATATGTACCATTTTCATGCACATTGTTATTTTGTAAGGCCCCATCCATTTGGGAATAAATTTTCTTTGCCTTCTTTTTTAGTATACGGAATCATATACTAGAACCAAGTCATTCACATGAAATGGAGACCAATGGATCTTTTGATCAAAGTATTCCTTTTGCTTCATTTTCTTCTTATAGCTTGTATCCTTCGTTATTTCCTCATTTCCTCTAGCAAATGAAGATGCACCAACCTTTCTTTTCTTGAATCACTTTCATCCATCCTTTCATTTTTCATAACTCTCACGGTGGGAATATCAAACTAATAGGAAGAAGCTGGATCAATGCCATAAGCCAATTGAAATGGGAGTATCTTGTTGCTAACTTTGATGTTGCCTATATGCCCACAATTGCATGAATCCTTTTATCCCACTTATGTACTGCGCAAGGATGCATCTTTTGCTAGAATTTGACACAACACAAAATTTGTTCGTTCCACTTGTCCATTTGTGCTTGGCTTGTATATGTTTTCCTTCTTATGCTTAATAGAAAACTTGTTGATTAGGGCTTCTACCACCTTATTAATGAAGTGGCTTCCTTGATCTGCATTCTGATTTCGATGGGCAACCAAATATAGTGATAATGCGTTCATATATGAACCTTGCCACTTCATCATGGAATTTATTTTCAATGGCCTAGCTTGACCCACTTGGTTAAATAATTTGTGGCAACTCAATATACTTATTTTGGTGTAGGGTAGTTGGAAGTGGACCTACTGATATCTATTCCCCACTTTTAAAGGGACCAAGTGGAAGAATAGGGCATAATGGAGCTTATGAAGTCTTACGGTTACCATGTGTTTGACAAATATCACATGTCTTACAATAATTATAACAATCTCTAAAAAGAGTGGGCAGTGATAACTGCATCAAAGATCCTTCTTGTAAGTTGTCAGAGAAGTGTCCTCCACGTGTACCATTATGGAATTTTCTATCAGCTCCTTCCCTTGATCACATCCAATGCCCTCTTATCTTGTCCATCGGGTTTTATTCGAAATAATACTCCATGCCGAATAGAATATGGACGATTAGCTTGAGTAATCTTCCTCTTAGTCTTTGCATTGGCATCATCGGGAAACTTGAATTCATTCGGATAATTCCAAATATCTATGTATTCACTAGGGATTGTGTTAAGGGATAAAAATATTGCATCGGGAAATCATCATCATCACAAGATGAACCTAAACCCTCATAGGCTCGAGAGAGTGCATCTACATTGACATGCTTCTTTCTTGGCCTATCTATAATATCAAATTCAAATTCTTGTAGCAAAATTATCCATCTTGTTATCCTCCTTGATGGGTTAGGCTTATTTATAATATATTTTAGAGCCTGATGATCTATTACAACTATAAATTTCTGCCCTAGCAAGTAATTTCTAAACTTCTTTACAGCAAAAATGATAGCTAGAGCCTCTTTTTTTGTTACAGTATAATTTACCTCAACACTGTTCATTTGTCTGCTCCCAAAGTAAACTGGATGATCATTCCCATTTTCATCCTTTTAGCTTAGAGTACTTCCTAGTCTTTGCATCGAGGCATCAGTATACATGATGAATGGCTTACTCCAATCTGGATTCTTTAAAGCAGTGAAGACACCGAGGCTTCCTTTAGTTGTTCAAAAGCTTCATGCGCCTTATTTCTAGTTCATAAATAACATCCTTCTTCAAAATCGGGTTAGTGGTATGTAATCTTTGAGAAATTCTTGATGAACCTTCTATAGTAACCCACATGGCCTAAAAATGATCTCAACTTACTTCTATTCATAGGAAATGGTAACTCTTTGATTTTTAAAACTTTATCGGGATCGTACCAATACCATCTCTAGATACAACATGCCCTAACAAAACACCTTTAGAACATCCAAAGACACACTTTTTAGGGTTTAGTGAGGCTTGTGCTTCATCTAACCTTTGAAATGTTGTCTCCATCACAGTGCAAGTGGTCCATCTTGCTCCCATAGATGTAAAAATCATCCGAAAAAATCCGTGATGAAGTTCCCAATGTAGGGTTCAAACACCCTATTCATCAAAGCGTTGGAGCGTTCTTGCGGGCATTACACAACCCAAAAGGCATAACTCTATAAGCAAATGCGTTCCCAAGGAGTGGTGAATGTGGTCTTTGGTGATCTTTCTCCATTATACAAACTTGGTTATATCCATTATATCCATCAAGCAAAACTATAGCACTCTGGCCAAATTTACTTCATCCAAAATTTGATCACGAGAATGGAAGAGGATATGATCCTTCTTTGTTGCCTTGTTGAGCTTCCTATAATCAACACAAATGCGTAGTTTCCCATTCTTTTTTATTGAGATCACAATGGGAGAAACCCATTCTGAATTCTCCACAGCAAATATGAATCCTGCATCAAGCAACTTATCTATTTCTTGTTTTACGGTTTTAGAAAAATTAGGATTCATTCTATATGGCATTTACTTTATGGGCTTAGCACCATCTACCAGCTCAATAGAATGTTCTACCCAACTTACTTGACAGAGTTCCTTGTAATCAAAAGTGAATAGGTGTATGTACCTTCGAAAGAGCTGGAGGTAGGATTCCTTCTCATTCTCCATCACAGCATCACCAATCTTTATTTGTTGGAGATGATCAACAATTTCTTCTTCAAATAATCTTATGGGTTCATGAGTTGGTGTGACTGGAAGGATATCCATGACCAAAACATCAACCTCACTTTCTTCATCTTCTGTGTCCACTTCACTGGTACTAGAGTAATCAGAGGATGTCCAATCATCAGTTTCATCACTTGAATCCATAGGTTTTGCCTTATGATGCCGAGGGATCACGTTTATCTTCACCCTCTCTTTGCCACGTCCAAGTGTCATGAAGCCTTCATTCCAATAGTTTCTTGCATGAAATCTCCTTAGCCATGGCCTTCCTAACAACATTGGAGTGCGCACAGCAGTACCATTTTTCATCACACTGAAAGTCTACCACACATACAACACCCATAATGAGATATTGCCACATTTGAAACAACACCTTCGGTTTAGTTTTTCCCTTATTTAATGACCTTAACATAAGTGTTGAGGGCGATCAATTTTAAACCCAACATATTCATTACATACTTGGTCATTACATTATTCTACAACACCTCCATCAACTAAGACATCATGAATTGAAATACCATTACATAATACCTCAGCTTGTGGAGCGTAAGGATCTGCCTCTGCCTCCAAAACAAGTACCTCAACCTCCTTCCTTTGTGAGCATTGAGTCCACTTCGCAACTCCACCTCTTCTCGAAGACATAGCCAAGAGTTGACCATATGTAATATTTGCAAGCCTTTTGGATAGATCTTCCAAGATGGAGTATGGTCCTTGTCCCCTGTGAAATTAGAAAAAATCTGCGCACCCAACTTTATTCTCCTATGTTTCTTATTAGTTTCTCCTTTCATCTTCTTAGGATCATTTCCATCTTGGTTATCTTTTTCTTTTATTTTCTTACAAACACATCTACTTCATTGTTTATGCTCTTATCTACTACATCAAAAGAATTCACGAGTGCTTTTCCTTTATCATTATCTCTTGTACAGGATGTAGAAGCTCATCTGGACAATTATACTTATAATGACCTTTTTTATAACAACCATAACATACAACTTCATAAATATTTTTTTGGACCTCTATCTCCTCCTTGAGAACTAAATTCTTTTCCTTGAAGAAGATTAATAGTTAAGCGCCCATCTTCCTAAGCGAGATCTTCATACTCAATAGATGTACTAGGAGAAAGATTTGTGCTCACCGAGAGTGGTTGTGGATTACGGACCAAAGGTCTTTGGTGTAGGCTCTACCTTAACAACAATTTCTTTGGGCTCCTCTTCCATGCTTTCTTCTTGCCTTCTTGCGCAATCTCCTTTGCTTGTTGATAGTGCAGGCGGTCATACTTGACTCGTTGTCGATCTACGGCTTCATCCCAAGAATGAAGTGCTTACAGAGGAGATTATCCATGCCATTCATCAACCCATCCACTAATCCTTCTTTCCGAATCGGGCATCAAACTTCCTCCTTAGCTCACAGAACACGAGCATGATAATCTATTATCTTCCCCCTTCTCTCTTGGGCTAGCTTTGTGATCTCGATCATGAGATCTGCATATTTCTGTCGATTCACCAAATTTTTCAAGAAAACTTTCATTAATAAATCCCATGAGTTTTTCACATTATCACCCTGTGTTTCAAAACCACCTAAGTCTTTGAACCATCCAATAAGGTAGGAAAAATTAGGTCCATTGTTCCCTTCTTATGAGGCCATTACAAATACAAGATCGCTTAAACTCTTGAATGAAAGAGGAAGTATTTTCATTAGATTGGGCTGAAAAAATAGGAATCTTCCCCATTTTTAAATGTAACCACAGTGAAATACCAACTCACAAGTACAATCAGTAAGACTTATGTGCACAAATAATTGGACTCACTATAATAGAAAGTGATTCTACACCTTTTTACATTAAATAGGAATGACCACGGTAAAACTTGACTTATTGCGGTGGCGACTTTTATGTGGTAAACACTATTCACAGGTAAAAAGTGAAGTTACTATGGTAAATACTATTCACGGTAAAAAGTGAAGTTACTATGGTAAATACTATTCATGGTAAAAAGTAAAGTTACTATGGTAAATACTATTCACGGTAAAAGTGACTTTACCATGGTAACTACTATGCCTGCAGTAAAAACAAGGTTACTCTCCAAATGATTCACGACTAAGTGGGAATATCTCTCTAGAAAATCCACCAACGAGGAATGGTCCTGCAACGGAACCAAAATGTCATCACCAATCCGACACTATGATAATTCTTTACCGGGAACTCCTCATGCTATGATTATTTACTAATGCACAACTTTTAGTTTGGTGGATGGAATCTGGAAACACAACAACAAACATAACACAAGAATACCATAGACTATGATAAGAAGGAATGATGATAAATCTGAAATATAAGTGTAAATTATAATATCAACATGAAATTGTTACAATCTCACCCATGAGGTAATTCAAGTGTTCACCGACTTCACTTGCCTTCCAACAATAACTATGAGAGAAACTTCACAATTACACCTCTTAATGGCTTCTTTAACATACCTTCAAAATGATGGCTTCCTTTACACACTTACTCATACAATATTTCTCACTACTTCCTTCTATGTTAAATGGGGGATGGCCTCTTTATTTATAGGAATTCAACTTATCCACCCTATCTCTAAGATAGAATAGGAAATCTCTTCCGCCAATCATATTCCATGCCTAAACTCTTGCGCTTTACATGTAGGCTTATCTTCTAAGATAAGATAAACCTTATCATCTCACATGGGTTCCACCTTTTAGACTTTTCCACAAATAAAATACACAAAATATTTATGACATCACTCTTTGTCCTTATTACAAATATAATATTTCTAATTCCTAATCATGTAGACCCTACTTCTTTACTTACCCAAACTTTGACATTTTAACATTACGGACCACTTACGACAAATATTTACTTTTTATAACATTCCTATTGTACTTTGATTATTCACGTACTCTACTTTATTCGGCACCTGCATCGATCTTGTGCCACTGTTATATTCTATGAAGTCACTATTAATTATACTTAACATCCTATTCCTAATACATACATTAATAAAATAGAAATTACGGAGGAAAATTTTAATGTCGATAAAGACCTTGATCCACAAAAAGAAAAAAAAGATCTGTCTCCTACAGTTTTACAAGTGACACTGGTCATAATGGGAACATCCTCGAAACCTTGCAAGGAGAGGCCTTATCTGCGGTGGATGCCCTTTACAAAAAGCTTCTTGTGCAACAAAGGAAGAGAAGAGGATATTGAAGGAACAACAAACATCTTCTCCAAGCCCCCGAGAAAATGGGCGGTCGCACTCTCCTGTAATCGCCACCGAAACTCCTAAGGCCCTTAGTCGGGAAAGACAAATGAGTATGCAAGATTGGTGAACAAAGTATGGCGGTATCCGACTTGGAGAGACCAGATCCTCAAAGATAGTGAGGAAGTAATTATAAAGTTCACGGAGCTATATCAAAATATTGATCAGGCTAATAAGGAACTCCAAGTGATTGCAGGACCTATCTCTGAAGAGTTGGACCATGTCAGGTTACAACATGAGACATTCCAGAAGATGCTCGACTGCCCAGTCGATGACTTAGTAAAATTTGGCATCTTCGATCACCCAAGAGCACCCAACAAAGTCCTTGCTGCTTTGGACTATCGGGTTGACCAAATGGAATTTGTCTTGGAGAAAATAGATAAAATCAAGGAGGAAGCCTTGGATGCAATGCATCAAATGGAGCAGATCATCCTAAGGATGTCTCTCGGGCTTGCTCACCCCATCATACGCCTTGAGGAAGGCAGATGACACTATTCGGCTCTTCAAGGAGATCGTGTCACAAGGTTTAGGGTCGAGGCCACTTTCGTCTGAATCTATCAACAACTTTACGGCTGCCGCAATTTTGTTGGATACCTGATGGAAGCAAGTAATGAATACTTCAAGCTCCCAGAGAGACTCGAGAGATGAGCAGGGAGACTTGTAAAGTCATCGGCGATCATACCAAGGGTCCGCTCAGGATCAACTTCAACCGATGATTAGCAAGTTCATGGAGTATCGTGCTCAATTTCACATTTCCTCTCCTGAGTAGAAGCAGGATACTCCTTTCCAGCCGCGGGACGACGACGAATAGGCTCCTTCCTCCTGGGATTTATCCCATTTTTGTAAAGTATTTAAAAGTATGTTGGCACAAATGATGACATCATCCATGTTGCACCATGGGATGTTGTCATCCACTAAATTGCCCCAAAGTCAACAGTTGACTTTTAGATATTTTGTAAATATTTTGTAAGTAGTTGTTGGTTCCTTTTTGCCTTCTTTCTCCTTCTCTTTCTATAAATACTTGGATACTTGTTGTATTCAAGGGTGAACATTTTTTAGATGAAAAATAGAAGTGAGAAGGAAAAGGATTTGTACTTTTTGTAATAGAAAATATTAATACAGAAATTAAGACTTTGTGCTCAATGGATGTGTTATGTGCATTAGATCTTTCTTAAGTTAGATCTGTGTTGCTTTTCTATTAGATCTATCTCTACTTTTTGTCATTTGCTCATTAGTATTTCTTTGTTCATTTATGCAAGTAGGTTTGGCTCTATTTACTACCAGCCCAAAACATAAACCCTCCGACCTTTCTGCTTTGGAATTCATTTCTTTTCTCCCTTCGGATCTATCCTACCTCCTCTCCTCTCTTCATTCCTTTCTATTCACAGTCGGAAATACCCCTACTGGGACGAGATCCCAAACCCCTAAAGGTAGAATCTTTGTAGGACTTGCATGCAAATTCCTTTTGGTAGAATAGCAATAAACCGAGTTTCGCTTTCTTTGTCTCAAAAGGGGCTATGCCCGCACATTGTCGGCTTAATCATCCATAAATCTACCCTCCCAACAGATTTTCGGACCAACGGGTCCCCTCAGTCATATGCAACCCAGGTAGCCACCAACGAAAGCTCAATACAAAGTGTCCAACCACCGCTTGCAACTTCTGTCCATTCTTTGGCTACTTCTGTTGCAGAACTACATGCTCAACCATTTATGGTAGGATATCAGAGTCTCTCATCCCATCAGCGATGATTCTCGATAGTGATTTAACCACTGTCTTAGACATGATGCACAAGGTAGATGCAACGTACCTTAGGCTTGACGCATTGTACACTTTCCTTCATTCGCTAAGCTATGACCAGTACTACTCTGGCGGCGAGGAACACTCCATTAGAGCTACATTCAATGCTTATCTTGCGTCCCTATAATTTTAGCCCCTACCTCACCCCTACTACGACTTTGCACTACTCATACATATGCCCACCTCTTTTATTCTAACCCACAGTAACCTCTTTTTGAAGGAGTCGACTCGATAAACCTATACTTGCATAAATATGTTGTACTTGTTCCATTTTAAAACCGTCGTCAGAAGTTTTGTATATTGCCTATCACGAGATATACATTATAGTTGTTGTACATATGTTTCATACTTTACTTTGAATGAGCATGAAAATTGTTGTGTTATATGAACATCTTCCCCACTGTACATATCTTTACGTGCTTATTCTCTAAAAAAACACTTTATGTGGACCATAACTTGGTTTCCCCACTTTATGGTTTAGCGCATGCTCCCTCGTACTTTACGTTACCCCATTTGCTAATTCATTTCCATTTTATTTTATTGTTTAGGAACCACCAGCATCACAGGCTCCATTGCCCCAACGTTGTGCCTCCCAATTGGTGTCACACATGCCAACATCCATAGACCGATACTTTGGCGCCAATTACTCATGAAGGCCACCTGTAGGATCGCATGCAACTCACGCTAATAAAATCATTAAATCCTTACCAAAGCCTTTGGACTATTGAAGGTAGGGTCATCAAAAAAGGCTACCTAAACAACTATAGCACGGACAAACGCACAGGGCAGGTTTTTAGCTTCGACATTATCGAAAAAAGCAGTTCAGATATAGTGGTGACTTCTTTTGACCAAGCTACACTTCTTACTACAACCAAATACAACTAGGTAAAACATACACAATCAAAGGAGGCACCTTGCGGACTGCAAAAAAATATTACAACTCCACAACTCCTTGGGACATCATCCTAGACTTGGACTCCTCTGTAAAACTTAGTACAAATCAATCCGTGGACATACCGCAATATCTTTTCTGTTTCAAAACAATAGCAGAAATCAACTCCTCTCCCGCCAAATCCACCATTGACCTCCTAGCTATTGCACTATCCATTACTGCCCCCTCCACTATAAGGAAAAGTGATAGTACTTTCAACCACAAACGCACAGTCCTACTTAGTGATAACTCGACACTATGTATTGAGGCAACGTTATGGGGTGCTTTCAGTGACAATGAGGGCAAACTTCTAAGTGAACTATGTGCTACATAGACATCAGTCAGACCAGTTCTTGCAATTAAGAGAGAAAAAATTACATCTTTCAAAGGAACAACATTAGCCACGGGCCCTAATACACAAATCTTCATAGATCCTGATATAACTGAGGCTCATGCACTGCGTGCATGGTTTACTTTGCTCGCCTCTACAATTGCATACCCTTCAGTGAGTATTGGAAAAATTGAGGAAACCGATATCATAGGCATAAAATCCTCCTCACAACTAGGTAAAACACTCACCTTCTCCACCGCAGCAACAATTATACACATGAATATGTCCTCATTTAGCTATCCAGCATGCACATCAATTGTTAACAACCAGCAATGCAAGAAAAAACTTGATCTAACTGCAAACTCCTCTTGGTATTGCCAAAAATGCAAGCATGATGTCTCTCATTGCGACTACAAATATGCATTACACTTCATCATTGAGGATGGCACAACAACAACATGGGTAACTGCTTTTGATGAGGTTGCTACATCAATCATGGGTATATCAGCACAAGAGCTACAACTTCTTGCACCAACACCCGACAAGTTTTGGCCTATTGTTAAGCCAATTCTGTTCCACCGCTACATGTTCACAATATCCGCGAAGCTAGAGGTCTACAGGTCAGAAGAGAAAGCCCAGTGCACTGTTGTCGCTGCAGTTAAGGACATGACTTTCAACATGCAGGAATCCCCACTAGATGCATTCCTCGCATCCCCTTAACTATCTATTGATGAAAAAGATCCTGCACTATCTCAGAAAACATATTATACTGTACCCACACAATGTTAGGAACTTACAAATACATACTTACCATACCACCTACTCCACATATAGGTTTTTGCATTCATAAGTTATATAACCTTTAATATTAATGCATGTTGTGCTCAAGTTTTCCTATATTTATATATCACTCTTGGTTCTTAATATGTCTTTATAATACACA